>SZWC01012134.1:24019-45455 GCA_023375785.1 Penium margaritaceum
GGGGGGGGGGGGAGACTGATCCGTCGACATCGCTCTGTCTATCCCCCTCCCCCCCTGGATTGTACATGGTGAGTGTATGAGGGAGTGTATGTGGTGGAACTCACGAAACGTACACTAGTGTACGTCTCGTGACTTTAGGGAAACTCTCTCACAAGAGTTCATTTGTGTATTTTTTTCGTACCCCCCAACAGACACCGCCTCATACACTCGCCTTAGACAATTTCACGTATTGGGAGGGGGGGAGACTGATCCATCGACATGGCTCGGTCCATGCGCCCCCCTCTTGGATTGTATGTGGTGAGTGTATGAGTGATTGTATGTGATTGAAGTCGCGAGACGTACACTAGTGTACATCTCTCAACTTCCGGGAAACTCTCTCACAAGAGTTCATTAGTGTATTTTTTTGTACCCCCCCACATACACCGCCTCATGCACTCGCCTCATGCACCTTTCCATATTGGGGGAGGGGGGAGACTGATCCGTCGACATCGCTCGGTCCATCCCCCCCCCCCTCCGATTGCATATGATGAGTGTATGAGTGAGTGTATGTGGTGGAAGTCGCAAAACGTACACTAGTGTACGTCTCGCGACTTTCAGGAAACTCTCTCAAGAGAGTACACTAGTGTATATTCGGTAAAAGACATCAATCAAAAAAGACCCTCGGGTCCAGAAAATTCGATTCATGGTGCGCAAAGACAACTGGACAATAAAAGGTAAGCAAAGGATGAACAAAAATGACAAGGTAGGAAAGTAGGTACATATTAGGTCACTTAATCTTCCACCACCTGTTTTCATTACATTAAACAAAACATTCGAAACATGGTTGTTTCTATGACATAGACAACTGTTGAAGGGAAACTTCCATGAATGTTCCTAGAATGTCCACACAGCATGTACACTGTAAAATGAGTGTACAATTCACAGGTGATTGGTCATAAATGCCATGTTGAGACTGACCGCAAATGCAATTTGGGAAATAATCATGGCAGTCCCACAATAATGGCAGGATGGGTTTCATGTCCAAGCCACTCTTGTTGAGGACATTACCACCTATGTCTCCACATTGTAGGGGGTGCTATGTTTCCTCATCAAACAGTCGGTGGGCTATCCATCAGTTTTGTGAGTGCACCATAATGTAAGGATCAATGTCATGGAGAAGCTCAACCTATCATGAGATTTGCTCCCATCACTCTCCAAAATGGTGACTTCTGGTTTATTTTCATTTTTTTATGTTTTCTATTCCCCATTACCTTCCATGTTTATTACATGCCTTTTTTTGACATGTGCTTCTGTCCTTATGTGTATGGATATGCAAAAACTCCATGTGGTACCTGCTGTGCCCTGCTTTATGGAAGAAGATGCGGAAAATTGTTTCAAGCCCACATTTAACACACCCAAGACACACAAAACAATTCAATTCATAATGCTTTCAAAAGCACACAATTCATCATGGTGTAGGATGGTAGTTGTTTAGAAATGGGGTTTATTAAGTGTTGCTAGTTATTGTGGCCTTTGACTACAACAACCATAGCTTTCCCATGGCATGGTCATTGGCTCGAATGGAGGACATAACAAGCAGGAGTTTTGTGTTTTCATTGCCGGGCAACGATAGCAAAGGAGGCATCTTAAGAAACATGGTCATAGCTCTACTTCTTCCAACCGAATTGGAGTAACCCAACATCGAACGCATCAGAGTCCCTGCAGCCAAGGCTCCGTGAGGCACAAAACATGTAAACTAACATCTGGTTTACATGAATTTGGGAGTACGTGTACTAGCTATTCTAGATTCAAAGCACCGTCATGAATACAGCTCTAGATCCACTCATCCTTGTCATTTTTGGGTGCCTGTTGAACAACATGGCAAGGAGAACAAGTGATTACTCTATTTTCATCCCTCATGGAGTTGTGATTGGACCATGCCTGTGTACTGCTCTTGTGCTCTACCCTAAATGCTGAGGATCTTCCAATTCCGAACTCACCATAGCAACATGACGCTCCACATACCGCGCATCATTCTAGGGATGAAGGTTCACATCCTCCACAAAGGATGAAAACCATTGTATGTGGTTGAAGGTTAGAACCCCTCGGGGCCTGCACCGTTGACACCGTCACCCTTGCCATGTAAGGTGGGAGTGCTTGCTTTGGCTATTGTGGATACACAAGTTTTAAATGGCGGAACCTTCTAGCAGTAAGCTTGGTAGCTACTATAGTGGTAATCTGTGGTGCTCATGCTAGTGGTGTTACCACCAGTGCTCCCAACATGGCTATTACTAACGTTTGCAACCAGGTAAAGGCAATTTGTGACGTACAGCCTGAGTACCTGGATGTGGTGAGCCTCGGCTCAGAAAACAATTATGGTGAGAAGGCTCGAGCCAGGTGGAAATCCACGACTAGATCCATGGCTGTACTGGGTTTTGTGAAGGGATATAAATGCATTTCTTTAAAGGAGTGGGTGACTATCCATGGGCTTCTTTGCATTGGAGCAAGTGTGCAATTTTGAACATGACAAGCTAAGCAAAATTGGTACAACCTTTGCATTCATAAGCATCATACATGGTTAAAATCATATGAAAACATCCCTAATGGTAGAATGGGCCTCGCATGGGTAAATTCTTCTTCTTCTTCTTCTTCTTCTTCTTCTTCTTCTTCTTCTTCTTCTTCAAACCATTTTTCTTGTTTGACGCCTAGCCCTTCCGTAGCCTGGGAGCATAATCTTTGTTTTACGCTTGCTTGGAGAAAAATGCCTATCTTGCAGCTTGCCCTCTTCAGACTTTACTCTGGGATTCATAACAAAAGAATCCTACGGAAGATGGGGAAAGCAATTTCAGGAGGTTGGAAGGGTGTCTCCATGAGGGTGCAATGTGCTGAATATATGATGTAAACCTGGAGAGTCAGGTGAATGTGGGAAAATGTGAGTGGTAACATTTTCTAGCAATCTCACTTTGATGATGTGGCAGGGCAAGGGGAAGGAGTTGGATGTGGTTGCAGCGAGGAAGCATTTGCATATCATAAACTTACAACAGTTGAAGTAGTGTGAGTGCAACGGTGGCCAGGTCTACCTAGCTTGGGAGCTTCCACAATAAGTAGCAGTGCAATAGATTGTAGCGGTTCAAGAAACGAAGGAACAACTAGTAGAAGGTGAGTGAGCTCCAAACTTACCTCTCGGTATGAGGGAGGTGCTCAAGGAGTTCGAAACCTTTTTTTAGAGGAGTTCCAAAAGGGGCTTCCGTCACGACGCGACATTTTTCGCATGATCAAGGTGGTGCTAGGATAGTCACCAACGGTGTAGCCTTATAACCGAATTGTAAACGCATAACTTGTGGAGCTTAAGAAATAGTTGGGAAATTTGGTAGATTATGGACTCATCTCGCCGTTAGTTTCTCTCTATATGGCACTAGTGTTGTTCTTCAAGAAGAAGTTGGGAAAGCTGCCGATATGTGTGGACTGCCAGACGCTTAACAACATCGTGGTGAGGAACCATCATACTTTGCCAAGGGCTGAGGAATTTTTTTACCAATTGCAAGGCGCACATGTTTACAGTAAGCTGGAGTTGAGTTTGGGATACCACCAAATCCACATTACGAAGAAGGATGTGAAAAAGACCGCATTTTGGACGCACTATGGACACTTTCAGTATGTCGTCATGCCTTTCCGGCTAACAAATACTCATGCCATGTTCATGGTGTTGATGAATCGGGTGTTCCACCCCTATTCAGACTAGTTTGTGATCGTCTTCCTCAACGACATCCTTGTCTACTTGCGACCGATAGAGGAATACCAAGAGCACCTGCAGATGGTGATGGAAGTGCTAGAGGAAGAAGTGGTTGTTCACCAGACTTGACAAGTGTAGAATTTCTAAGTAGGAGAAGGAATTCCTCAGATGTATTTTCAACGGGAAGGAGATCCCCATGGACCCAAAGGAGGTGGAGGCAGAGAAGTAGTGGCCAGAGTTGGTATGCGTGCGTGACAACCAGGTTTTTTCTAGGTTTTCTGCACTATCATTAGATGTTCATCTAGGGACATACTGCAATGGGAGCACCCTTGGAAGTATTGCTCATGAAAGAGTACAAACGGGAGTGGGGTACAAAGGATAAGCAGGCCTTCAAAGGAATGAAGGCTAAAATGTGTAAGGTTTTGGTATTAGTGTAATTGGACACGAGGAAAGTGTACGTGTTGGTGACTCATGCATGTGACAATGCGATTGGCGGGCTAATAATGCAAGACCAAGGGAAGGGGTTGTAACCCATTACGTAAAGGGGCTGAGCTCAAATACCCAACCCATGAGAAGAGATCCTCACAGTGGTCCAGGAATTCAAGCGGTGGGTGTGTTACCTCGAGGTGTAGCGGTTTGTGGTACGCACAAACCACTACACGCTCAAGTACCTCAACTTGCAGCCAAACCTGATTCGTCATCAAGCTCGGTGGATGGAGGTACTTGAGGGCGGTTCTGACTATGAGATGCAATGCAAACCAGGGAGGATCAACCCAATAGACCCTCTTTCACTTCGTCCTAATTTTGGTGTGTATGGAATCACCATGCTAGCAAGATCCTTTATTGTCTCAATTGTTTTTGCTCACAGGTCTGTGGAGGATGAGACCTTCGTCAAGAGTATGGTGAAGGGGTACAAGTAGAAGAGCATCCATCAATGGCGTGAGAAAGAGAACCACATTTTGGTGCCGAAGAGTGTATCGCTACAACAGGCGTTGGAGGAGGGGCACGACTTGTATTACAGTGGTCGTTTTGGACATGACAAGACCTTCATGATGCTCTCTGGTCAATATTGGTGAGTTACAATGAGAGTGGAGTACAATGAGTACATGAGTAGTTGTGATATGTGCCAAATTTTTAAGTCACAGAAGGTGCTTTTGCAAGTGAGGTGTAGCCATTGTTGGTGCTAGAACGACCGTGGACTGATATTTCACTAGACTTTTGGAGTCTTCCGTGGAGCAAAATAGGCAACAACGGAGTGTGGGTTGTGGTTGACAAGTTTAGTAAGATGACACAATTCATCCCGTGCATGGAGAAGGCCCGGCACCGGATACAACTCAACTCCTCTTGCAACATGTCATCAAAGTTCAAGAGGCGCGGAAGTGCATGATCTCAGACTGTGACCCACGCTTCACCTTCCGGTCTTGGGAGGAGATCTTTAGGAAGCTGGGTGCCCTATTGGATTTCTCATTGGCCTATCATCCCCAAACGGATGGCAAAATTGAGAGCACCGACTAGACCATGCAGTAAGTTTTACGAGGATCTTAGAATCGGATGGTGAGGCATGGAAATGCAATATTTTGGCGGCTAAATTTATATAGAATGCGATAGTGCATGCCACGACAAGGAGGTCTCTCCTTGAGGTGGGATACATCCTGCATGTCCCTCATACATAGTGACAGGATTGGACCTACACGCAGAGCAATAGTTTGAGCATGACTTCAGGGAGGTGTGGCGAGGAACATGTGACAAACTCGACACAACGCAGCAACAAATGAAGCGGCAAGCGAACAAGTACCGGAAAGCCAAAGAATTCTTGATGGGAAAAAGGATCCTACTGAGCTTGCAAAACCTACAATTGGCTGGGATGCGCAGGGACAAGCCTAAGCCTTGATGGGTGGGCCATTTCACGGTTCAAGGAGAAGGAATCCGTTGTGAGCCACGAGTTGCAGCTACCCAACCATCACGGGATCCATCCCAAGTTCTGCGCTTCTCTCATCAAGGGTTAAAGCGAGCAGAATGTACAATTTGCGCTTCATGGAAAGGCTTCTCCTCCACCAATCTTGGTGGAGGGTGAGAAGGAGTACGTGGTGGAGAATATTCTTGGACACCGTTGGCACGGCAGCAGGTGCTAATACCTGGTGCAATGGCTGTATTGTAGGCCTAAGCACAAAAACTTTTGTTATCATATCTGACTTCCACAGGGGCGGTGCGGTTAACACGGTCCTCCGAGCGTACCAAAAGCGCACTAGGACGGTGCGACCTCATAAGGGGCTTTGATGTTATGGCTCCACCGGTCAAGGCAGTGATTGCTTCATCATGATGACCTCATATGCATGTTTTGATGTATGCATTGTACTTCAAGTGAAAAACTGTGCAAATTTGATCCAAGAACTGGGTCATTTGGTTCAGGGATGAGAAAGCTACGGGCGTGCAATGTTGGGAGGCACAACTCTAGAAAACAAGAGACCAACAGATTCGGCCCCAAGAAAGACCGAGCACCTTTCTTTCCCACACACACCAAAACGTCCCTAGATTGATGGTTACCCAATGAGGCAAGGTTCATAAGGAGCCATGTGTACTTCGGAATGGAAGTTGGAGGCGTACTTGCAAGCAAGGGCACTTTTGGTGGCCGTGACTCACACTGGTAGTGATCCGTGCAACACTTATGCGTAGAGCACACAAATGGCCATAACTAAGTAGTTTCTTTACGGACTGAGGGATTCTTTGGTGCGTTGGAAATTTCCCAATGTGTACTACATCATGCAGGAGTTTTTTCTACCATTGTAGCTTGGCAGAGGGCTATGAAGTGCCAAAGGGCTCTCGGCTGGCTCATAAGAGCTGGTGCATAAGGAAACCTAGGGGTTATTATAGGCAGGCCAATGTAACCAAAGACTGTTTACATTTCCTTGTACTGATAAATCAATTCTAAGGATTCAATCCTTGCCCAAATTTCCTTGTATTTCAAAATTTGTGTCGCACATGTCCATTGGATCCTACAAGTATTTTGCAATGCACCTTGGTATAAACGCTTAGGGTGCACAATGCCCCTAGAATCACGATTCAAAAATTGCGGTTCCACAATTATTTGAAGAACCCACAATTCTGATTCTTAGATCCTAAAATTGGACCAGGATTGTGGGTACTTTGGAAATCGACACAGCAAAGAGGAGGAGAGGGGTATTTTGCATTTTTTCTGATATTCGTCTCCATCCAGTGCAAACTCGAGCACCGTCTTTCTTGTCTTCTTGCCAACCTGCCCATTGCAATTTGCTTCAATAGCCATGTCGAGTCACGATGTTAAACATGACACTATCTCATAGCCGGCATGATGGATTTACCGTGGCCATATAGATCAATTACATGTCATTTGCAGGCAATGAACGAATTAGATTATTACATGACAACTAGCGGGAAGCACACATGTCATTGAGATGTTCCAAATTTCGATTTCTTGAACTGCAAATAATTGCTTCATCGTTTGCACGGTAAAACTGCAAGCTCGAAGTTATGAACGTCAAACTGTAAACATTCTCACGTATTCGAACTGACAATGGCAGTGACAGGGTACGTGACAATAGATATTGCTGGAAAGAGGTGGCGGTGAGTTGAGTCCATCGCCCATGAAGAAAATGTCCCTTGATAGAGTTGCATGTGTGACATCGTCCACAACTAATGTGGGAAAGGTCCACCATCATTTTTGTAACAGGGAAATTGACTCCGAGTATCATTGTTCTTTCAAGAATCATGATTCTTAGCATAGGAAGCGTGATTCTTGTTCTAAGGTGGTAGGAATGGCTTGCAATTCCATGTTTAGCCCAAGCATCGTAATTCACCATCGGTGTGCACCCTTAGCAAACACTGCCAAGGGAGTGGCACAACAGGAACCTCAGGGAGCACTCACGAACAAAGTTGGGTTCACTGGTTGCAATGATACCCTCCTCACTCCAAGGCCTTTTGAAGGTCCTTGACTTGGTCTATGTCGTCATCCAACTTTGGAGGCTGGATCAAATAGATATCTTCCTCAAGGTTGTGTTGTAAAAGATGTCGTTCATGCCCATCTGGTGAAGCTTGTCATCACACTGAGCCACTTGACTCGACAAGGCCTTTCACATTATGTGCTTTCCAACAAGTACAACGGTGGCATAGAATACAACATCGTCCACCTGGGAAAATGCCTCGGTGGTAAGACGAGCCTTGTACCTCTTAAATGAGCCATCAGGCCTCTCAGTCCTTTGAAACATCCAACAAATGGCCATGGCCTTAGGACCAAGAAAGGGCTCCTCTCTGGTCATAAGCTACTAAGGCATAGTCGGTGCCCAAAGTGTTGCATCTATAGTAGAGAGGGCTTCTTCCACAGTGTTTTGTTCTGCCAAATGTATCCTAATAGCACTCGCAATGTGTGTAGTGGAAACTGAGGTATGTTGCGCTGCTCGACTAGAATCGGTAGCCGTAACAGTAGGGGGAACCCATCAATGATGAGGGAGTATGCGAGAACGATGTTACGCTGGACTATAGTCACCGCCAGACCGAGCACGTTAAGACTAGAGGCCAGAGCGGGTGGTTTAGGACAGATGACGTCACCGTGGACTTGATGGGTAGACCGAGCAGGCCCAGAGCTAAAGAAGTGCAAATGGCAGGCCGGCAAAGTGAGGCACAAACTACAAGGACGTGAGACGACCACCATGCATTGAAATGTACGACACAAAGAAAAGGAGCTACGAGGGTGTGACTACATCAGCTATAGATGAGACCACAACGGGTAACGTAGGTGACGGTCCTGGTGTTGAAGGTGAAGCGATAGGTAATCATGCACTGGCAGCAGGGGTGTATGCTCGCAATGATGTAGATTAGGAGATAATGTTGGAAAGAAAGTGGATGTGAACTGAGGGGCGCCCGGCGTGACGGTTACACGCTGAGCCCTTGGGATAAACCTCCCAACCCTCAACCCCTTGGTATGTGGGCCAACCCTTGAGATGTTGCACGACCCTCTCCTAGCAAAAACACTCCTGCTAGTGACCGAGGTTCACGCCGTACGACTCTCCCGGTGGCCTTTGCACCAAGGTGCGCTGCTCAATACATGTAGGACCAAATGGACATGTGCAAGGTGATGCTTGGGGAACAAGGAGATTAGGGCAAGGGATGAATCCTTAGAAGTGATAGATCAGTACAAGAAAATGTACAGAGTCTCTGAGTAAGATTGGCATGCCTAGAAAAAACGCTTAGGCTTCCTTATGTTCCAGCTCCCATCAGCCAGCCGAAATCTCCTGGGTGCTCCGATGCCCTCTACCAAGGTTTACTCATACAAACATTACATGCATCATGTATTACACACCACAATCTTTCCAACGCACCAAAGAATACCTCAATGCATAGAGAAACGGCTGAGTTATGGCCGTTTGAATGCTCCATGCGTGACTGCCGCTGGCAACACCGCCTGTGGAGGTCATGGCCGCCCGAAGCGCCCTTGCTTTCGAACGCAGCTCCAGCCGCCATCCTGAAGCACCCACAGACCCCAATCAACCTTGTCTCATTGGAAAAGCATCCATCCAAAGGCGCTTTGGCTGCACTGGGCGAGAAAGTTGCTCTGCCTTGTTGGGGTCAAACCGGTGCGCCCGTCCATTTTCCGGATGCGCACCACCCAAGTTTGGCCGACTGTATCTTTCTTGTCCTTGCACCGAATGACCCGGTTCTTGGGCAAAACCTGCATAGTTTTTCATTTAGATTATAATCATGGACTCAAAGAAGGTGTTTGATGCCATCAGTGTGATTCAAAAGACCACCTCGACCAGCGGGTCCCATAACATTCCCCTCTCCAAGGTATGTCGTCCCGGTGCGCTCCCAGCAGACTCAGAAGACGTCATCTGCACCACTGCTCCGGATGTGGGGATCAAGCAGTAGTTCATTCACAGGTATCTGCCACCCTTTTCCATTCCAGCAATGTGCAGACGGAGCCTCACGTGCGTCGAACCCGCGACCAACAGTGGTGGAGGTGTTGTTCCTGCATCTGTAGTTGTTGCGATCCAGCAGCACCTTCATCCACCAAGAACCCCCTTGGCCTTCCAGTGCTTGTCTTCCAGTCGCAGCATCCACCGTTACATCATGAGGAGCCGCATGACCCTCTCCTAGTAGTCAAAATATTGGTAGTGACTGAGGATACTGCCACGCAACGTCTCATCCTCACCTTGCCAATGTGGCGAAGTGAGATCCCATCCCCTTCACGACCACAAGGTTGCACAACCAATCCGGTTCCGGACTCCAGGCGTGCAACCAGTCTCGGCCAATGAAGAAGACATAATCATCCATTGGACACTTACAAAGAACACATCGCACGCAATACTGCCCACATGGATAGGTTGCTCGACAAGAGGTCTATTGCACGCCACCAATATGGACATCCGCCACACCGTCGATGCCCCCTCCAAGGTGCAATGCCAGCCCCCTCCTTGCAGTCAAGTTTTCATAGAAGCCGTATCCCGCACCGCCAACCAGCAGACCGCGCAACTTCCTTTGACCCTTGGAACCCCAAAACCGGAATCCTTAAAACCAGCTCTAGGAAAACCGCTAGAACTGCCAGGCCCTCCTTCAACCTGCAAGAGCGAACAAACAACAAAGTAGTAGGGAAAACACAGCTTCCAAATGGTGCTGATTTTATGGGTGAAGGATGTACAGCAGGGAGAAACATTCTCCTCACTGTTGTTGCCCAATGCCTTGCTTCGCCTTGCGCTTGGGGCACTCCTTCCTGCGGTGACCCTCCTCGCCGCAGCACCAACACTTAGCCCTCGGTCCTTGTCGCCCGTCCTGGCCTTGTTTCTCGCCTCGGATGAAATCCACTTCCATGGGCACAACCCGATCTGGCTTCTCCACCCAAGATTTTGTCGCAAATCTACTCCGGCCTGCATTGTAGTCGACCGCATCGAAGTGTTCTGCTGCCAAAACTAGCTCTGCAAAGGTCCACAACCCGAGCATCGCGAGTTCACGTTGGATGTGCGGATTCAGGCCGTCATGGTAGCGGTCATACGCCTCCGCGTCCGAGAGGTCTTTGATCTATGCCACCAAAGCCATGAAGTGTGTAGTGTAGTCCTGGACCAATTCGCCTTGCTTGACGTGCTTGATCTTGTCACGTGCGACTCGGCTGCCATTGAGGAGGTCCAAATGTGCTTGGAGCATCATCTTAAACTTCTCCCACGTCTCTGGCTTCTTCGTCAATGCCCACGCACTGAGCTGCACTTCACGCCCCAGCGGTAGACTCAGCAATGGTTGAAGCCGTTGCCTAGCCCCCAACCCATCCTGCAACCCAGTGGCGTTCTGCCGGCACAATGCCGACTACCACTGCAGTGCCATTCCACGGAGTAACGTAGGTGCAGACTCTAGTCTCGTGGCACCTTCTCCCGCGGGAACGTTCGACGTCGTGAAGTACAAATTCACCGTGAGCAGCCACTCCCTCGCATTGCCCTTGCCGGTGTAGAACTCTGGCTTCTTCGGCTTGGACCACCGAAAGGCAAATGCGGATGCCAATGCGACAACCCCCCAACTCACTACTCCCTCGGCCGACATATCTCGCCTCAACCGCCGCGCACAGCTGCTGGTTCTCTTGACGCAATTCTTCAAGAGTACCCCGGATCTCCTCCATGCGTAAATCCTGGTCAAATGCCGCTGCCGCTATGGCCTCGGTTGTGACGAATCTGTTTTGGCCGATTGCAGTTGTGGCAGATCTGTTGCCTCCATGGGGTGCGCGCAAAGCCAAGTGAACGTCCACGAGCTCTAATACCAAATGTGAACCGAGGGGCGCCTGACGTGACAGTCACACGCCAAGCCCTTGGGATAAACCTCCCACCCTCAACTCCTAGGTGTGTGGGCCAACTCTTGAGATGTCGCACGGCCCTTTCCTAGCAGCAAGTCCGCTGCTAGTGACCGAGGTTCCTGCCGTGTGATTCTCCCGGCGGCATTTGCACCCAAGGTGAGCTGTTGAAGACATGTAGGACCGAATGGAAATGTGCAAGGTGATGCTTGGGGAACAAGGAGAGTTGGGTAAAGAATGAATCCTTAGACTTGATAGATCAGTATAAGACAATGTAGAGAGTCTCTGGGTAAGATTGGCATGCCTAGAACAACGCCTAGGCTTCCTTATGTACCAGCTCCTATAAGCCAGCCAAAATCTCCTGGGCTCTCCGCGGCCCTCTACCAAGGTATAATCATGCCAACATCACATGCATCATGTAGTACACACCACGAGCTTTCCAATGCACCAAAGAATGCCTCAATGTGTGGAGAAACGGCTGAGTTATGGCCGTTTGAATGCTCCACTCGTGACTGCCACTGGCAACACTTCCTGCGGAGGTCATGGCCGCCCGAAGCGCCCTTGCTTGCAAATGCAGCTCCAGCCGCCATCCCAAAGCACCCACGGACCCCAATGAACATTTTCGCATTGGCTAAGCATCCATCCAGAGGCGCTTCGGCTGCAGTGGGCGAGGAAATCGCTCAGCCTCGTTGGGGTCGAACCGGTTCTCACGTCCATTTTCTGGATGCGCACCACCCAACTTTGCCCAGCCGTATCTTTCTTGTCCTTGCACCGAATGACGCGATTCTTGGGCCAAACCTGCACGATTTTTTATGTAGAATACAATCATGGACTCAAAAAAGGTGTTTGATGCCATTAGTGTGATTAAAAACAACTCCTCGACCGGCGGGTCCCATAACAATGGATGTTGTAGGATGTGACGTAGGCAATGACCAGGACACGACACAAGACTATGCAACACAGTCAATGACACAGGTGCAAGAGGCGGTGATGCAGGTGAAAATGTAAATGCAACTGGGGATGATGTGAGTGTACAAGTAGCAGGTATCAAAATGGAATGGCTTCCAAAGGGCACTTGACAGACACTATCTCCTGTAGGAGTAGGGAAGGGTGCAAGCGATGTGACATATGAAGAAGCATTGAGAGGAAATGGCTCTCAAATGAGAAGGTATGGTGAGAATAAAAAAACCGAACAGACTCAGGGTCCCAAAGTGTTTAGGCCTTGGACTCAGTGGTGGCATCTTGGAAAGGATGTTGAAAACCTCAAAGATACAACTTGGCTTTTGCATTTTTCTAAAAGGAGAAAAATGCATGCAATGCTATCCCACACACAAGCATGGTGAATTTCAGCACGACAACCACACCAGTATTGGAACGGCATGACATGATGGGGTAGCGAACCGTGGGAAACACAATTCTAGACACATGACATGTAGGACATGACCTCGAATGCAAACAGCGGAGGAAGGCCACACTCAAGAAAAAGGTGTAAAAAGTGTCATCTAAAGTGTGGTTCTAATTGTTGAAAAACTGCCCCTCCGCATGTCTAAGTGCGGCATCGTGAGGCGCCGACGAGCCACCAGAAAGTGAAAACTCCGCGCCGGCGGATCTGGCGACTCGATGATTACTCGGATCCTAACATGGAGGATTTCCCCTAAATTTTGACAAGTCGCTGAATCCGGTGGAAGTTGTTTCGCCGGAATCGGACAAGTAACGAGGGAGATATGACCATCCAAAGTTGGGGTGTGCGCAGCGGCTCTGGGAGCCAGCTGCGACTCGAAATCCGGTGGATAATCGACCGGACCGAGTAACAAAAGTCCCATGTGGAGAAATTGCTCCGGAAGGCCTGCCGAGGCGTCCGGTGGATAATCCACCTAATCAGGTGGATCATCCACCGGATCCTGTAGTGCAGGTTGTTGCTGAGGGACTTCGCCAAAAACTTGGCTCGGCGTCCGAAACTCAGTAGTACGTTTTGTTACTTGAGGACTTCATAAAAAATCTGACTTGAGGTCCGCGGACAGGTTTCGAACCTCGTCGCACCCCATCACCAAACTCGACCCAAAAGTGGGCACGGTGCGTGGAAACAGTGCAGGGGACCCCAACACCACGTGCAATGGAATCTGCGCCTTGGGAAAGGCGCTTTGCACGTGAAGGAAGGCGCCACGGTGTGTGCGCGCTATGGAAGCGTTAGACGTTTCTGTGGTGGGTGAGACCTGCGCTTCGACAAGCATAACTTGGGCTACGCTTGGCCGAATTGTGCATGGTTTAGTGCGTTGGAGAGCTCATGACTAGCCCTATAAATTTTGTGACATGTCAATGTACAAAACATAATGCAAAATGACGTTATCCTTTTCGCAAAACTGGCTGTCTCAAATCCTCTCCCACATAGCGTGAGGCGACCAAAAAGCTCACGCTTCATCTCGGAACTTGCCCAAACAAGCCGTGCAAATGCTAGACGGCCAGAGCCACATTGGAACGGAATTTCCAACACTAATCCCTCGAAATTCTGTTTTACCATGGTGTATACGGAGTAGAGAGCTCTAGATGCATCCCGCAGAAGTGAAGGAAACAAGGAATAGGCCCATGAATTTTCCACCAGAATTGGAGCAAAACACTAACACGGTATGCTAGCATGCACGCCAACCTGGACAAGCCAAAAATTTACCGTGAGCCCAACATTGATTTATTTTAAATGGGAAAACATCCACCACAAGTAGAAGAAATCACACATAAAGCAAAGCACATGAAGAAAACACCACCCATAACCTCATTAAGAGGAGGACCCAAGGAGTTTGCGTGGATGAGTTTAAGTGGGTGAAGTGTGGGGATGTTAAATGTGAAGAAAGACGGGCAATGCGGTCTGCCATGTGTGAAAACACAGTATTTGTAGTGTATAGGAAAGGGAATGTGCTTCGGTCCAAACCAAAGGTAGTCTTAGGATCTAAGGGTAGTCTCAACAAGAAAAACACAACACAACACGACATCATGTGATGAGTGGCTTTGGAATCTCTGATCCAGAAGTCACTTCACATACGAGATGGAGCAGTCACATAAAATTTAGCGATGTTATTATCAAAATGAATGAAAATCTCCACCCACCGAGAACTCATGACAAGGAGACGCGACTAAATGACTAACTTCTTGTGCTCAATCTGATTGACAGGTGAAACTATCCCACCATGCGACGTACTCCATAAGATTCCATGTGACAAACGATGGTGAGCCCCGGACTGGGAAAAAAAACTCATTCCAAGTGGCCAAGGGTGGAGAAAGGCAATGGTGCGTCTACTATAGTAGACGCACCGGAGCCATGTAGGGACTCAACGGATTGTTAGGAATGCTGCATAGTTGGCTGAGGTGATAGAGAAGAGAGGGATGGCGCTGTCGGTTAGAGCCATGATGGAAGGTTGAAAGACGGTGAAGGCGGATCTTAGATGATCGGTAGTATAGCAGTGGCACCCATTGCTATGTCATGTGAGGAGCAGCGGCCGCCACACAGGTCGAGCCATATGAGTTGGAAGAAGGACCGGCACGGGCCAAAACTCCCATGTGCCGGGGTCTTGTCCAAAATTAAGTAGAGGGGTCTCTTAAGGCATTGAGACGAAACCCAATTTTCTGGGTCTTGACCAGAGGGATAGAAGTGCAAGTGCAAAAACATACGGATGGTTGCCTGAAGCACTGGAGAAAACCCAAATGTGCGGGTCAAGACCTGTGGGTGTGTACAGATTGTCACAAAAGAGGGTCTCCTAAGGCATTGGGACAAGTCCCCAATTGTCCCGGACTCGATTGATGTAGAATGGAGGTAAATGGGAGAAAAAACAATAAAGCAAGAGAGAAAACCACTAAGAAGACAGGAAAGTGACAATGAACAGCTATAGAAGGTGGCCGTTGATTGAGTGGACTCTGTGTTTTTATTGGTGCTAAAGTGATGACTTACCAAAACAATGTTCATTGTCCACTAGTCTCTACATGCACACACATCTATGCAGGAGAGTTGATCAACATGGCTACCAAACAAACCAACTAGCCCTCTCAAGTATTGAAATGTTCAAGCTCTATGGTGGACTCGCCGTCTCTAACCACTTGGAGTACATAAGGCTTGTGCCATGGGCCAGGCAACAACTTGTTGAATTATCTCCTATGCATTCATTGCTGTAGATGTTTCACATGGTAGCATGCCCATATACACTCTAGGCTGTTGTGGGTTTTTGTGCATGCTTTGTTGGTTTTGTGGATGCTTTGATAGCTGCCGGGTACTGATCCTACTGGGTTCATGCTGCGAGAGTTTTCTAGCAACCGCTTCTCTCAGCTTTCTTTCGTTGAGGCCTGGCTCGTGTTGGTTATGGTCATGACACACGCAAGTGCCCTGTTGTCTCCACGCGCACACACANAATGCTACATGCCAAAATGGGGGATACATTTGTAGACATGCATGTTTGTTGTGTGACTGGTTTCTACACACTTGCATACTTTCAGCGTAGTGTACCGGGTTGCTGATCCCACGGGACCACACGTACGGTTTACACCGGCATGTGAGAAACCGCCTGGAGCTCGCTCGCTCCAGGGCCAGGTTCGATCCCGGGGTGGCGTCCGGGTCCCACGTCGAGTGATTCGCGTGGGTGGCCCGGTAAACCGGCCCTTAGCACTTCACTCACTTGTTACTAACTAACTTGTAGCGAGTTCTCTCTCTCTTCAACGTGAGGTTGCCCCCGATCCGTGGTTTCTCTCGTTGCTTGCTACTTTCTTGCTTGCTTGCTTGCTTAGCAATCACTTCTGCCTACTGGTATCAGAGCAGGAGGGCCATCCCTCCTCATCTCGAAAGTCTTGCGACCTCGTGAACCCTCTTCGGGCCACTTCTACGTGGCGGGTGATCCCGCGCAAGCCACAACCCCGCGTCCGTGGCAGTTTGAAGCCGCAGCAGCAGCCGCCATTCTGTGCAGCCGCTCATATCACACCCGTGGATCACGGTGTGCTCTATCCCTGCCTCAACCGACGCACGCACGAAGGCACCGCCACGTGGTGGTGCCGAACCTNACAAACCAACTAGCCCTCTCAAGTATTAAAATGTTCAAGCTCTATGGTGGACTCGCCGTCTCTAACCACTTGGAGTACATAAGGCTTGTGCCATGGGCCAGGCAACAACTTGTTAAATTATCTCCTATACATTTATTGCTGTAGATGTTTCACATGGTAGCATGCCCATATACACTCTAGGCTGTTGTGGGTTTTTGTGCATGCTTTGTTGGTTTTGTGGATGCTTTGATAGCTGCCGGGTACTGATCCTACTGGGTTCATGCTACGAGAATTTTCTAGCAACCGCTTCTCTCAGCTTTCTTTCGTTGAGGCCTGGCTCGTGTTGGTTATGGTCATGACACACGCAAGTGCCCTTTTGTCTCCACGCACACACACACACACACCTCACCACTGCAGGTGATTGATCTTGACTAAGGCTCTCCGGTGCAAGACTCTGACACAGCATGGGGCGCACAATGGTGGTGACACCATCAAGTTGCAGGGTGGTGGCCACAGCACCAACGTTGTTCTCACAACAAGCCTTAGTTTAGTAAAAATGCTACATGCCAAAATGGGGGATACATTTGTAGACATGCATGTTTGTTGTGTGACTGGTTTCTACACACTTGCATACTTTCAGCGTAGTGTACCGGGTTGCTGATCCCACGGGACCACACGTACGGTTTACACCGGNGGGCCATCCCTCCTCATCTCGAAAGTCTTGCGACCTCGTGAACCCTCTTCGGGCCACTTCTACGTGGCGGGTGATCCCGCGCAAGCCACAACCCCGCGTCCGTGGCAGTTTGAAGCCGCAGCAGCAGCCGCCATTCTGTGCAGCCGCTCATATCACACCCGTGGATCACGGTGTGCTCTATCCCTGCCTCAACCGACGCACGCACGAAGGCACCGCCACGTGGTGGTGCCGAACCTTGCTCCACTCTGGCGGGAGCTGTGCATCCATCTTCTTCACAGTGGCACACACGCATCCTCACTCTACAAGGTGTGGTCACCTCTTACGCCACTATCCTTACTGTACCATCTCCCCTCAGTCGTCGTCCGCCCCTCCTCCGCCGTGCTTCTGCCTCCGCACGCACAACGGACACGTGGGCACCACCCGTCACACCCGCACTCTGTGTGATGCCTCGAGCAGGTGCACTCGACTGCTTTGTGCACCGGCATCTTTCCGCCCCCGTCCTAAGGCACAATCTCCCCTCAGCCGTCGTCCGCCCCTCCTCGGCCGTGCTTCGGCCTTGCCATGCACGACGGGCACGTGGGAACCACCCGTCGCACCCGCACTCTGTGTGGTGCCTCAGGCAGGTGCACTCGGCTGTCTGGTGTACCGGGGTCTTTCCGCCCCTGTCCTTCGGCACCACACTTGTAGCCTTTCCTCCGCTCACGACCCTTGCAGCAGAAGTACCAACCTGAGCAGCTGAGGCCTGTCCACGCACACTTCTAAGCACCTCAGGCTGCCACTCAGGCGGCCAAGCATTCGGCACACTAGCGTCTCCGCCTGTGACTGAGCCTATCCCTACGTCACCCACAGCGGTGGGGGAGTGTGCCCGCATTGACAGGGAGCTCACGTACTATGAGGAGCATGCAGAGAGGGAGGTGTGGTCGAGGGTCCGTCGCAGCAGCCGGGATATCACCCTGGTGAGGACTACGACCCTGCTGACTACTACGAGTGGGCCGACGCAAGGGACTACGCAGCTCAGTGCCAGTCAGCCGCCGATGACTCTCTGACGGTGCAAAACGGACCAGCTACGGCGCCACCGCGTGATCACTGACCTCTTCACTCACCGGTAAGCCCACCCATTGCCCATAGGACGCGCCAACAACACCGTCGTGCTGCTGCTTGTGGTGCCTCTTCACCCTCTGCGGCAGCAGCATCAGGGACTCTTGCTTCGCGTTGTGTCACATCTCCAGCCGCATCAGCTTCAGAGTCAGCGTCCTCTTCACCTCCTGATACTCTGATAGCTCTGCGGGCTACACTTGTGTCCAGTGCTACTGTGGCGTCTACTTTTGCAGCCACTACACGTGTGGAACGTGCACCAGCTACCACTGCCATTGACACTTACACTATGGCTGCAGTTGATAAGGGACCTTTGGCAACTACTGTTGTCAACGTAGTTACTCAGATTGCCGCAGCAGCAGACGCAGTTGCGTCAGCAGTAGCTGCAACCGCCACATCGCTCTCCAGTGCAATTGACTCTATCCACACCTCCATAGCACAGGCTTCATCCTTACCCTCCTCTTCATCTTCAGTGACTCGTCACATACAACTGTTGATCGCGACCACTGCAGCCGTCTCCACCCTGTCAACTGCAGCGCTAACAGGAGTAGCCTGCCTCATTGTCTCCGCGTCAACTATTGTTGTAGTCGTCGCCTCCTCAGCTGCTGCGGCTCTCCCACCACTGTTCTCACTGAGCCGCCGTGCCTGGTAAGCTTGGTTTCTCTTGGTCTCTTCCTCTCGTCCTGCCTTTTTCTGTGTTGGCGTGTTCGTGCGTCCAGGTTGTTGTCGTGCAGCGAACTTTCGACGCCCTCACCACACACTTCCCACGCCCACTGGGGCAAAGGAAACTCTGCCAAGTTTTTCTCGGCAGAGCCACGTCACTGGCAACATGCCAGTTGACGATGACCAATTCACGGTCCTGCAAGCTGATCTTCAGCGTGAGCGCAATGCGCTGCAGGCAGCTCTCACTGCTTAGCGCGTCGCTGAAGAGAAGCTGCGTGCTGAGCAAGCTGACCAAGAGACCTTTGCCGACCACATTGTTGACTTGGTCCTTAACCGCCTCCAACTTGCACTGCGTAGCTCTCAGTCCGCCGGCATTGTTGCAGCATTCTCTACCTCCCCTGCTTCTGCATCTACTACCACTGGCTCATCCTCCTCTGATCCTCTTGCAGTCGCAGCAGCCGCTGGCGCAGCTGTAGCCAAAGCGCTTGCCCCATTAGTGCAGTGCAAGCCCAAATTTGACTCTACTCCATCCCACTTTACCTCCTATCTCACATTCCACTCTTGGGAGGTTCATTTCAGTGCCTGGGCGCAAGGGGAGTAGCTGTGGGAATACTACCATGAACCCAATCCCTCTGCTACTCCACCTTTCATCCCAGTCAATTCTGAGTCTGCACGTTCTGTCCATGCTCTCATTCGCGCTGGACCCGACGATCTCACTAATGAGATCAGGTCCTATAATGCTGACACTGCACGACGCACTCTTGCTGACCCGGTTGGTGCTTACGCACTGATCAAGCAGCGCATGACAATGACTAGACATGCAGCACAAAGTGTCGTCACCGTCCAGTTCAACACGCTCTCTATGCGTGCTGATGAGACTGCTGACGCCTATTGGGCTTGCAGACTGCGACTGTTGCGCGATCTCAGCAAGGCCGCCCCTGGTCAGCTCCCTGCTGTTCTCTCCATCGTTAACGGCCTCATCCCGGAGCTCAATGACATCTTCCGCGAGGTGAAGGCCACAGAGCTTGAGTGACTGGCTGCCATCCCCGTCCCCGCTGACGCACCCCCAGGCATTGGTGCATTGTTGGAATTCACCTCCCAACGTTTGACCGACTGGTGGAGCTCACTGCAGAACAAATGCATTCATCACGCCGCCGTTGCGGTAGCAGCCACCACACTCCCTTCTTCCTCCACCTCTTCTACTCCTGGCTCATCCTCCACCGCCACATCTACCACTAGTGCCACATCTCTTGCTGCTCAAGGGGGTGGTCAAGGCGGGGGAGGGTGGTAAAGGTAGAGGCCACGGGGGTGGCTCTGGCGGTGGCAGGCAAGGAAGGGGTGGCAAGGATCACGGTTGTAATGGCGTCGCATTCCCCGCTTCCTCCACCAGCACTGTCACGTGCTGGAATTGCGGTGCCACCGGTCATGCGGCGCCCAAGTGTCCTGCCCTACCTAACAATGCTCGCCTTGCCTCAGCCATGCGTGCACACTGGGCACGCTCCACAGGATCTGGTGGTGGTTCTGCACACTCCTCCACCTCCACAGGGTCTGGCGGAGGCTCTAGACGCTTCTCCTCCTCCTCCCTTATAGATGCTGCCTACAGCACCGCTCTCTCCTCACCGCTCCCGCCCGCCCCCTCGGGTTGGCCCCCGCGGTTTGGCGGCCCTGTCTACTTCGGTCTTCCCTCTGGCTTTTACTCTCCTCCGCCCTGGGCGTCCTCAACCCCCAGCTCCCAGCGTCCCTCATCTCGCGTTCTCATCACCGGGTCTTCTGAGGACGATTGCCTGGATTCTACACTCTCTCATGCCCTTCACCAACGTCACCTCCATGATCAGGAAGGTGAGAGTGTGCGTTCGGTTGAGGGGGGCCTTGCATGTGCCATTGATTCGCCTATTCGTGGGCTCCCCCTGGTCATGTTCAGGGTTGTTCCGCGGTCGACGTCCCGTGGATTGAACAGTGGCAATCGTACAGCCTTCCTTGTTGTCTTGCCGCCTGTGGTCAACGCCTTTCTCCTCGCTCTGCCATTGCCGCAGTGAGTCATGACCCTGCGTCTATCCGCATGACGGGTGGCTTCTGGATCCTTGATTTAGGAGCCACCCACCACATGACCTCTTGTTGCTCTTTGTTTGTTTCTCTGGGTCCCGTTGGCTCTGTTCGCTTTGTTTGCACTGGCTCTCGCCAGCTTCTCCCTGTCCAGGGTGTTGGGGTTGTCCGCTTCGTTGGTCCTAGGGGGGGAACGTTTTCTCCCTGACGTTCTATACGTTCCCGCTCTTGAGCTCAGTCTCCTGTCTCTTACGACACTTGATGACCAGGGCATGGACTTCTCCTCTAGCCACGGCATTGCCTCTGTGTTGCATCGCACCACTGGTTGTGTTCTGCTGCGTGGCACTCGTTGTGACCTCTTGTTTCGCGTATCCTCATTTGCACCGCATCCCTCCTCGACCGCTCTTGTTCACGTGGC
>SZWC01012134.1:59580-73199 GCA_023375785.1 Penium margaritaceum
CATGAACAGACTGCGACTTCCTCAACCGGGACGGGCCTAGTCCCGACTGATCTACACCTACCAAGCAAAAGAACTGCACTTCTGTGAAGCTCCAGAGTTTTCTATCCGGTATTTGCACTCAATTCACCTACAGTGAACTGTCAACCAGGAGAAAGGTGACTGGAATCGCAAGCCCTGCTTTCAAAGATAGTGAAAGAGATATGACA
Source organism: Penium margaritaceum (assembly GCA_023375785.1). NCBI lineage: Eukaryota > Viridiplantae > Streptophyta > Zygnematophyceae > Desmidiales > Peniaceae > Penium > Penium margaritaceum. The sequence continues at coordinate 59,787 of SZWC01012134.1, forward strand.
GATGGCCATGACAATCACCTTTAGACCTTGACGTCCACCCAACTGAAAGATGAGAACATCCAAGGCGTTCCTGAATGCATTGCCAAGAATCCGAGGAAAAGAGGACAAAATGGATGAAATGGTCTAGGTTGAAAGGCTAGCAATGAACAAAAGGTGTTATGAAGCAATGAAGAATAAGCAAGCATGTGAAAACATGGGAGCACGACGACCTGGCTAGCAAGCTAGCATTGCTGCAAAACTGAGGCATGCAAAATTGGTGCAGCTGCCCCTGACTCACTGCTCCTGCTCTGTACAGCATTCAGCTCGGACATCCCAAACCGTTGTGATGATTTGCTGCATGAGTCCACCAGACCGAAAAATGTGCTGCTCTGATGCATCCTCGCCATGAACAGATGCTTGCCCTGACCCGTGTGTCAAAAATGGATCTTCAAAAGTGGCGGCTCGCTTCAGCAGCGTTCAAGAATGGCATGCCTTCAGTTGGCATCAGCACCACCGCTCCCCACCAGCACTGTGGTACCAATGTCCAAGCTGCGCAGGCCAGGTGTGGCCTCCTCTGTTGCAGATCTGGTAAGACTGTTCTCCAACGCAGACTGGATGGCGGCAGGGAGAACCTCAGCGAGGCTGGGCACCACAGGATTTTGCGGAACCGAGGGGACCACAAATGCCTTTTGCCCCTGCTGCTGGGGCTGGAGCGTGGGCTGCTTGTCCAGCCATGCCAGCGCCATTGCAGCAGTCCATGAGAAGTTGTTCCCACCAGCGCCCTGCCCTGTGACGGAATCATAGTACTCGTACAGGCCGGACTCATTCACGAGCTCTGAAGTGTTCTGCTCAATCCGGTCTGCCAGGGCATCATACCCATAATACCGCAGGCCGTCCACGATCATGAAGTTGACAATGGCCCAGACGGGTCCACGCCAGTACCTCAAGCCCTCAAAGCGTGAGTCCCTTGGATCCAAGCTTGGCACTCCGTACCTCACCTCTGCCAGCCACTCCTCCAGTGTGCCTGCAAGAGCTGCAGCCTGCTCCTCACTGGCCACCCGAGCAAACAACGGCAAGAATCCGCCGGATGTTGCTGCCTCCAGAGGCTTCCCCGTGATCTGATCCACCGACCTGTAGATCTTCGCCTCCTCATCCCAGAGGCTGTCAAATGCCGCACCAGATTTGGCCAGCCAGCCGTCGATCTCAGCCAGTGTCTCTTCGCGTTCCCCAAGAGATTCAGCCAGCCAGCGCAGGTCCAGGTTGGCCCGGTGCAGCAGGGAGTTAGTGCACACGTCACTCACACGGAAGGGTGACAGGTCGTACAGCTTTGATGGGTCATAGTCCACGCTGCGGAAGCGGTAGAGCAGAGTCAAGTACCGGTCGTACTCAGCCTGCTTGGGCCGCATGGCGGCATCAACGTGGCCCAGATCCCGGCGGGTGTATGGAGGGATGTTGTCCACGGGCACTGCTGCAAGGGGCGCGTCCCATGCCGGGCTATTGTCCATGCCAGATTCCCATGGGTGCAGGGTAGCCACCAGGCCGGAGCCATGCGGGTCCCTGGCAGAGTAGAACCACCTGTGGTAGGCTAGGAGTTTGGGGAACAGCTCCCTCGCCTTCTCCAACGGGTTCATTGCGTAGCCGCTGCTGCCCTCCATACCAAAACCACTGCTGAACCCCGGATTCGTTCCACCAAGCACGAATTCACCATCACCACCGAAGCCACTGGTGTTCCTGCTGTTCGCATTGCTGACGCTCAGCCACGAACCGTCCAACCCTCCGCTGCTGCTGCCAAGGGGCCTCGATGCTCCCGCCTGCTCCTCCACCAGGTGCCTCACCGCTGTCGCAGCAATGGGCGGCTGGGTGATCCCGGTCGACCCCATGGGTTTCTCCGGTGTGCCCCAGATCTCGGGACCTGGGAAGTACGTCGGGCTGGCCTGGTGGAACACAATGTGCGGGACCATACCGTCGTCCCACTGGGCCGAGAACAGCTTGTCTAGTTCCTCCCACGCCCGCATCCCGTCCACAGCAGACCATCCCATGGCCACCAAGGCAGAGTCCCAGTTCCACTGGTAGGGATACAACCCTGAAGCAGGAATGGTGTAGCCACCCAGGTCATTCGCGCGGAGAACGCTGGCGGCTTCGATCGCCAGCCTCGAGCGNGATCAACCCTGGGCAGGAGGCTGGGGGACGGGAGGGCACCGCCAAGGGATAGCCGCCGCTGCAGCTTGCTTGCAGGCTTCTGCTGCTGGCCCCACTGCTGCTGTTGCTGCTGCTGCTGCTGCTCGTCCTCGACAACTTCCAGGAGGCTGGAGGCGGATCGGGAGACAGCCAGCTGGCCCTCAGCGGAGACGGCGTCCGCTGATCCGCCGTGGAGCTTTCCGGAGGACGCGGATAGGGAAAGGTTTGGCATCTGCAGGTGCAGGCTTGGCGCATGCGGGGAGTACATGGTCGACGTGGACAGCATTTGGGATGCGTCCTGAGGCAGTGCCGGTGCTACCGCTGGCAGGACCATGGAGATGGGGGCAAGGACGCCGGGAGCTTGCGGCATAGCGGCTGAAGCAGCGGCCGCGGCGGCCATTGCGGCGGGGAGGAAATCCATAGCTCTGATAGCTCGGTACTCTCTGCTTCAGTGCTGCCGTGCTTTTCGCTGATCCCGCTGCCGGTGCTGCTGCTGCCGATACTGTTGCGGCACTTGTGTGCTGATGCTGCGGCTGCTGCCGCTTCAGGCGGTTCAAACAGTGTTTTGCAACCGACGCGATTGTGGTAGGGCAGATGTTCACCTTTTCGCGATGGAAACCTGCGGTCAGTGAGGCATTGGGCAACGTAGATTAGCGGCAGAACATAGTACCACGATTTCTCAAGATTATTGCCAAGACCTCTGCTTCTTTCTATTGTTCAAGCAGAGAGATGAGATTGTTGATCGTACTGCATTTGGTGGGCAAAGAGCCCGCAATTGCTCTTGATTTTTCATTTGTTGTCGCGGTCAACTGCTAATGCATTTGCAGATGCCTAACAGCGACGGCACATTTTCGTTCGTTGACAGTTATGCAACGGGAATGTGCAGCCAGGTTCCAGTATACGTCACGCGACAGGGAACTTGAGTATGTACAGGGAACTTGTTGACGCGTGATCACAATCCAGTGCAATCGGCGTTTCAACGTTTCAATGCCGAGAGCATATTCAGTGCCACCTGCTGGCATGGACCTGGACAAGACGGCGAAGGAGACATCTTTGCGCGGTGGCAGGTCAACGACAAACACTTCTCTGGCTAACTCACCAGCGATGACAACTCCTGATTCTCCTGCGTGTGTCCTGGAGGATCTCAGAACCTGCTGCAGATGCGGAAATGTAATGAACTCGAGAGTTGATAACTGACGACCGGAGTCGTTGTCAACGTTGAAACGAACGACACGTGTGGAGGTTGTTGAGCAATGGCATAATCAGCGCGGCCTAAGGCCAAATTTATCGGGATGAGAACTGAGATCGTGCGGTAAGGCCGATGTCGTGGCGCGGGCAACTCCTGCGTTGTGCTAGGGAGGCTGGGTGGGCTGGGGAACGCCGCAGCGGCAGTGGTGCAACAGCGGTGCGGCCAAGGGGCACGCATCCGTATCCCCAGGTGGCCGATCGCCTGCGGCGGCTGCTGGCGCACCTGGCCCTGGGTGTTTGGGTTGGCGGGTGGTTCGCAATGCGGGACATGCATGACGGGGAAGGAGGAGGCTGCGGGAGGGGGATTGCGGCGGGCTGCCAGCAAGCGTGGGGGAAAAGGGCAGTTCGAATCCCATCGATCTAAGCGGCTGGAAGCGCGGAGAACTCGGGGAAGGAAGACTGGATCGGAGTCGTGCTGGTCGGGAAGCCGGCGAGCGAAGGCGGAAAGGGTTGGTGTGGCGGCCACGGCGACATGCCCGAGGGGGAGCTGTGGGTGGTTGCGACGCCGAGGCGGCGGATGTCAGCCAGTCGTGGTGACCGGTTGAGATGCCGGCGGCGTTCGGCCTCGTCAGCATTCGGACGGCCGACGTGTGCCCAAGGCCGCGACAGCTCCCGTACACGCGGCGCCGACGCGGCGGGCACTGGCCCGGTGCGAGGAGGCACCGAGGTGAGTGGAATGGCCTCATTGACGGCGGCTTTCGACGGCCGCTTATCCGAATCGAGCCCAAAAGCGCTAGATCGGACGGCAGACGCTGAAGGAACTCAAATGTTGACCCTCTTCAGCTGAGCGGGTTGGCTCCAAAGACCAGACGCGCCCACAAATTCATATGAAATTTTATGTCTTCTGGAACATAGTGCAGAGGTTTGAAGTAGCAAGACCTACCCGAAAGCATCGGGCGATAGTGAAAACCCTCAATCGACCGCTATTTTTTCGACAATGCTCGTTCGGAAGTGAAATCGACCATTGGATGCTAATGCGTCAGCGTCAAACATAATAGCAACTAGGCAGCAAATCTAAATGCAACACATCCCCGAAGCCCAAATATCGACGCCAGCGTCAGGCAGCAGCCAGCGCAATGAGTGCCCCAAACGCCACGCGCTCGTGACGGCTAGCTGCACAAAAGCGCAAACGATGACGCACGCAGCGGGGGAAAAATGACGTGGGTATTGCCGATAATCGAGCGTATAGCCGAAGGAGATTGGGCATTCACCACCCCATGTTGCCACAAATCCTGGCTGCAATCCTGGCAACAGAACAATTAAGAAAACCGTGACTTCATCCGCCTCTCTCGCCTTGTTTTTGGCCCCTGATCATAACTGGCTGACGCGTGAGAGCTATGTTAGTAGAGAACAAGGGGAGGATCCGGTTCAAAACATATTTCGTTTGGATGGGGGTGGGCAGGAATTTGTTATCTTCAAAGCGTAATTTTTTTAATGAAACAGCGACAATAACTTATCATAGCAATTTAAACATCCATCGAACACAAAACGTGTTTTTTAGGACCGTGAGAAGATTATAAGTTCTTTGCCGTTATGCACAGTATAAGACTTCAAATCTGGCTCTTTGGTTCCTCGTTTTTGTTAATACAAGAACGGTGACCTGTTTTCTTCAATTTTCGCGTTTTCATTACAAAGTCCGCGTTGACTGTTGTGATGCGAGTTGACCCCGTCTCTCTACCTTTACTATGAACACTCGTCCATATCCATGCTCGTGCACATCCCTGATGCACACCCAGATGGCTCCTCCTAAGGGTGGTGGCGCCACCCACCGAGAGTTGTCAAACATCTGCCACAACGTCTTGGGTGCTTGCTGGGGTGCTATGCAGTTTTCCTACATTTGTTAGATATTCATCAGTGGTTCTTAAGCCCGATTTGTATCTTTTACATTGTCTGTCCACACATTGATGTTGGACCTCTGCATGTTACCAGTTGTAGAGTCGGCTTGAGATTCTACACCTAAAATTTCAAACTACGTGGCGCTTGGATGATTGTGAGCATAACTCCTACCATAACAGTGGTTTTGAGCCGAATCTAGGACAATCTAACACTATTGCTTGTGTCACCCACCATGCGCCATTCTAGGAATTTATTTTGTGTGCTTGTCAATTCTCATTCCTCACTCTGCATTACTAAGCTAAGACTTTTGAGTGTCTCCCTAGCCTAACCCTTGTTGTTTCTTCCACCTCCATGCTTGCTAGTGCGCCAAGTCACTGAACAGTGTCGCTACGCCGAAAATAGCAAGGTTACGAAGTTTCGTACCAATGTCTCATGGTGTCAAAGCAGTGAAACATTTCTCGCCGAGCTGCACGGTAAAAGCGCAACATCAGTAACAGAAGTAAGAGTTACCGTAGCAGCCGTATCATCGGACCCGTCGCAACAGACGTCGGTAGTAGTCGCCCAACGTTAGTAGTAGCGGCATCACCACACGATTGCTAAGGTAACAGCTGAGAAAGTGCGTAGAAGCTTCCTAGCAACACGGCCGCTGACCGGGCGTCAGTGCCTAGTCAGACGGTGACGACAGTCACAGGTCGTACACACAACGGCAAGGGTTTGGCTAGGAGACACAAGTCAAAGTGTCAGAATGCTTCAATATAGCATATGCAGAGAGAAATGACAACTGACAGGTCGAGGGCATAAATACCTGCCGCGGCGCACGGCGGGTGTCGCNCGCGGCAGTCCAAGAGCTGTCCTAAAACCGGCCCAAAAACACTGTTTTGGCCGTAACTCTGCGCACACATGTCAGAATCCTACGCCGTCTGAACCTAGACGTGCATAATCAAAAGACGCACGCAACGACTGGTCACATGCATGCATCCATCGACTGACAGCGAGCATACAATGCAAAAACATGCAAATGGGCCTCATGCCCAGTCCGCCGAATGACGCCTGCAAGACGTAGAAGGCACAGAAAGGAGTCCCGGTGACATCTGGGGCTCTGGAACAGTGGTCGGTCAGCTCCAGACGGGTAGTCCGCCGCCTGTCGTCGCGCCGGTGTCACCAGGGCTGCCTGCCTCAGGGATCTGCACGAGTATGGACACGGCCGAGTGGTCATAGTAAACTGTACAGGAACGACACAAAGCACAACACTCCCCCATGACCCGATGGTACGCATGTCCATACGCGTGCAGCATTGGTAATACCACATAGTGAGTGACACAAACAGATGAGACGACAACGTACATCCCACACTCAACCACTGTCACGCACGGGGCGAAGCCCAACAGAACGAATGGCCACCAGGAACTTTCCGCGGGCAAGTGCCTTCGTCAAGAAATCAGCTCGCTGCAAGTCAGTGCCAACCCACATGATGGAGATCACGCGTCGCTCCACCAGATCACGAACGAAGTGATGCTCAACCGCAATGTGCTTTGTGCGAGCATGAAAAACACCAGAGTTCTCCGCGATGGCGAGAGCACTCTGGTTGTCGCAACGCAGCACAATGGCGGGTACTGACTGCCCAAGCTCAAGAAACAAGCGCTGGAGCCAAACTGCCGCTGTAGCCCCTGCCCCCAAAGCCACATACTCTGCCTCCGACGAGGTGCGTGCGATGCAGCCCTGCTTCCCGCTTCGCCAAGACAAAGCGGTACCACCGAGCAGAAACACGTAGCCAGTGCGACTGCGCCCGTCAGGACTCCAAGCCCAGTCGCTGTCAGTGTAGCCGTGAAGGACCACCGAACACTGCCGACAAAAGCAGAGTCCGAGATACGGCGTGGAGACCACGTACCGTACCACTCGCACAGCCGCGTGAAGAGCTCTCGCACGTGGAGCCTACGAGAACTGAGCGAGGAGGTTGACGGCAAACGCGATGTCGGGACGCGTGGTAGTGGCCAGGTACATCAGAGATCCGATGAGACGGAGGTACAAGGTCACGTCCACTGTCTCCCCCAGCTGTGTAGGGTCATCCACCTTCAGGGCATCCTGCCCATCAGGTGTGAGTGGTGTGGAAGCAGTGGGCACTGCACCAAGGACATCGCTAAAGCGCTCCCCCACGACTCGTGCGTATCGGGCCTGATGCAGCAACAGTGTCCGATGTCTGCGATCTTGCACAATCTCCATACCAAGAAACACCGATGCAGGACCGAGGTCCTTCATCCTGTAGGCGGTCTGCAGGACAGCCTTGGCCTCCTTCACGGCCTCCAGTGACGGAGACGCGATCAGAAGATCATCAACATAGACCAGGATGGCGGTAAACCGCTCGGGTGTCGGTAGGATGAAGAGTGAGGGGTCTGCCTCGCTCTGTACGTATCCTGCGCGAGTCAAGGTGACAGTGATCTCCCAGTTCCAACACCGTGGAGACTGCTTGAGGCCGTACAAGGACTTGCGCAAGCGCCAGAACTTGTCACCGTCCTCAAAGCCAGGTGGCTGAGCCACGTAGATCTCCTCATCCAAAGAGCCATGGAGGAACGCGTTGTTCACATCCATCTGGTGTAGTTCCCAGTCATGCTGAGCTACTACACCAAACAGAGCTCGTGCTGAGGTCATGCGGCCGACAAGGGCAAAGGTATTAGTGTAATCAACTCCCTCAATCTGAGAGAACCCCTTGACGACCAAGCGGGCCTTGTAGCGTTCCAGTGAGCCATCCGGCTTCACTTTCTTGCGAAAGACCCACTTGACCTGAATCGCCTTCCTCCCAAGGGGAAGGTCGACCAGCTCGTAGACTCCGTGCTCTCGGATAGCGCGAAGCTCATCCTCGCAAGCAGCTTGCCAGGCATCAGCATCCTGCGATGAGATCAGCTGCTGCGTCATAGGCGATATGGAACTCGCGAGTGACCAGGTCGTGCCCTATGGGGCATGCTGGGTGTACCTCTGAAAGCTCAGTGCGGACACTCAGGCCTAAGGCCTTTGTGCCTGGATCACCGCTCGCGATGCTGCGAGAAGAACGCCTGGGTCCGGAACCCGACGCTCGCTGAGCTCCAGAATCCAGTGGTCGAAGGCGACCACCGGGCTCACGGGAGTAGCCGGAGGTCGAGGGACGCACCTCAGGCTCAGGAACAGGTACGACCACGGGGACAGGTACGACCACAACTGGTGAGGGCTGAGACGAGGTAGTCGGAGATGCCGTGCGCGAAAATGCGTGTGTGGGGGACACTGAGCTGGGGAGGACAACGGGCAAGGCTGGCCCGGACACCGAGACAGGAGTGTCTGCCGACGTAGAGACAGGAGTGGGCTGGGCTGGGTCAGACGCTGGAGCAAGGGTGCTAGTGGACACAGAGGGTGATGCAGGAGGAGGCGTGGGAGCAGCGGTACCTGTGGGGTGCGAAGCAGGCTGGACAGGTGGGATCTCTGGACCAACAGCAATGATAGCCGGATCATCAAGTGCTGGAGATCGAGAGGGGAATCGAGCGGACACATCAGCCTGGCGAGGAATGGTCGCTGGCAAAGAGGTCTCCCCCATCCGCCGAGGACCCTCACAGGAAGGGACATGAGATGCAGAGAGCGCTGTGATCGAAGTTAGATCACGGTATGTGAGTGACTCAAAAAACAGCGCGTCACGAGACTCAATGACACGACGGCGAGTGGGGTCCCAAAAGCGCCAGGCCTTCGACCGCGGGGAGATGCCGATGAAGGCACACAAGCGACCCCGAGGGGAGACCTTGGACCCCTGCTGGTCCTCGGTGTACCACACGGAGGCCAGGGATCCTCAGACGCGTGCGAGACGAAGATCGGCACGGTGGCCAAACCAGAGCTCGTACGGTGTAACATGATTCGGAAGCGGACCATGCGGAAGGCGGTTCCAGACCCAAGTCATGTAGGCGAAGGACTCCGGAGGACCGCACTCAGACCGCATGGCGCGGACCGCATCCTCCATGGTGCGGTTCCAGCGCTCAGATACACCGTTCTGCTGTGGGGTAGCGGGAGCGGAGACCTGGTGAAAAATGCCGTGCTCAGCGAAGAAGGAGTCCATCTCACCGAGGAACTCGCCGTCGCGATCCAATCGAAAGGTATGTAGCGTGTGGTGAGACTGACGCTCAGCCATCACGAGCCAGAGCCGAACCGCAAGGGCGGCGTTGCTCTTCTGACGCAGACTGTAGACCCACCGCATCCGGGTGAAGTCATCGGTCAGCGTCAGAACATACCGGCCCCTCTCGGACAGCGACTCGACCGGGAGAGGACCAAGCAGGTCCGAGTGGACCAACTCGAGGGGCCTCAGCGCTCGGGAATGCGAATCAGGGTAAGTGCACCGGTGCATCTTACCCTGAGCGCAAAAAAGACAGTCGGTCTTGGGTGGCTTCTCGAAAGAAGCCACGTCAAGACCAAGAGCGGGCTGTGTCCGGATGAGCTTCGACACAGTGTCGGAGCCCACATGACACAGACGTCGGTGAAGCAACCGCTGGTGTTCCGGGGATAGAACACCAGTGACAAAAACGCGACCAGAGGAGGTGGGAGAGCAAGGGGAGGAGGGCCGAGCAATGCGGTACAAATCATCTACGACTGAGGCACGCAAGACAATGCTACGGGTGTCAAGAGCAGTCACAATCGCTGAGTCAGCGGTATGCTCAATGGAGAGGCCCATTAGAGTGCAGGCACGCACAGACAGCAAACTGAGCTCAAGATCAGGCACAAACAGCACGTCAGAGAGATACAGGGGGCCAGACGGACCATCAAAGCATACAACCCCAACACCATGAACCGGTAAGGACTGACCAGAACCTGTACGAACAGAACGGACAGTCGTGACAGGACCAAGTACCACAAAGTCACTACGACGACACGTCATGTGGTGGGTGGCACCGGAATCAATGATCCAAGTGCCACCGGAGTCAGGACTGGTGGACGTCACTGTACAACGAGCAATAGAACACTCAGCATCATAGGGACGCTGAGCCGTCAGTGGGAAGGAACGACGTACATCACGAAGGTGAGACTCATGAATCCAGTCAGTGCAGTCAGGCCCATCATCATCACATGCGGACTGTGCTCCCCCACACGTGTCATCACGAGTCACGAGGACGGACGAACAAGCAGTCTGTGACCCACTCGACGATGACAACACACTCGCACCTCCCTGAAAGCGAAGCGCCAGAAGATGACGAAGCTCGGCAATGGTGCGGTCACGTGGGTCTGGATCACTGCTGCTCGCCGGTGAGGATGCAGGAACAGCTGCAGTCGTAGTCGCCGCGCGTCCAGAGGAGTGTGCGGTCGACGTGCCGGACGCAGTGCGAGCGGCATGGGCAGCCTGAAGTCCGCGAGTGATGCGCTCCTAGTCGAGCGGCTGCTAGCACTCGGTGTAGCGATGGGCACTTCCACAGTTGTAGCAGTGCATGGAACGACCACTGCTACCATTGGATGACGACTGCTGCTGACCCGATCCGCGCTTCCTATTCTTCTTCTTCCCCTGGGCAACTGCTGCAACGCCCTGCGTCTGCGTGGGTGTAGACGGGGTCGAAGAGGAGGAGGACGATGAGGTCGTGATGGAGGAAGGTGAGGGTGACTGCAGGAGGGAAGATGGTGGTGAGGCGAGGACTGCTGCAGTGAGAGAAGTCTCTTGATGTGCTACTGTTGCCTCGCGGGCCGACGTCACATGTAGGAAAAGCTGATGGGCCCACGGGAGCAGCTGCAGGGTGGCTGAGAAAGGCTCAAGAGCAGTGTCGCTGTACCGTGTGAACATGTCGGTATACTCCAGGCGAACTACGAGCATGATTGTCCGAAGCGCCCACAGCTGTGTGCCCCCTGAGGTCCCCAGGCACGTGTAGATACGCATTGCGCGTCGCCAGTAATCCGCTGCAAGCTCCGCTGGTCCCTGACGGAGAGAGTGAAAAGCACGAATGTGTGATGCACGCGTGGCGTGCGTCTCTGCAGCCAGTAAGGACAACGCCAGATCCCAGCCTCCACGAGGATCAGCTCCGGTGCCTGTGCCAGCCTCGCCGAGGAAGGGATGGAAGTCAACGACAGTCTCGCGTGGCATGGCGTAGAGAAGCCCTCGCATGGCCCGGGCTGCTGTCAGCACCTGTGCTGGATCTGTAGACTGGTATGGGCTGTGGTAGTAAGGCCAAACTCCCTCAGAAGTGGCCCACACCTGAAACAAGATCTCCCAGCAGTCAAATCCATCCTCGCTGATGTACCGTGGAGGTGGTGCCTCAAAGTCCTTTGGCTACCGCTCCGTGGGGAGAGCAGCCGCGGGCTGAGGAGGGCGAGTGACGGGAAAAACTCCTGGAAGGGGGTTATCACTGGGGAAGTCAGGTGACGGTCGTATCGGGGACACGGGTGGAGGTCGGATACCGGTCTGCAGCTGACGGAGGCGCTCCTGTAGAAGACGAATCTCCTGCTCCTGGGAGTCATCCTCAAAGCCTGGCATGAGTGGCTCGTCATCAAGAAGGTCCTCAGGTGGTGGGGAGACCACACCATGAGGTGCAGCAGGCGGGGCACCTGTCACGGGCACCTGAGCTGAGTGCTGGGTGGAGGCCGCAACGCCGTCAGCTCCCTCAGAAGTCCGCGGAGGAGCCGTGGACTGAGCGCGTAGGAGCTCAGTCAGCGTGCGGATCGTGTCAGTCTGCTCTCGCTGCAGACGACGCATCTCCTCCTGCTGGCTACGCAGGTCCTCAATGGCCTGCGAGCGAGGGCTCAATACCCCTGAAGAAAAGGAGGAGGGATCACCTGGTCCCTTGTCCTTGTCGTGGGGCGAACTCATGTTGCCGCTCACTATGGGACGACAGGTCAAGTTTGCCGGTTTTAAAAACCGTGTGCATTTCTTGGGGAGCTGAAACGCTGGCAACTTTTGACTTTTTGGTTGAAAATTTGGCTAAGTGTAATGCTGACGTCAGCAAGTGGTTGCTGATGTCAGCACAACCTGATGACATCAGCAACGAACAATGCTGACGTCAGCTCGTCCCGTCCTTTTTTTTTTCTTTTTTTTTTCCTTGTCACGGTTCTGCCGCTGCGCGGTGGTGCGCGGTAGCTCCACGGAAGCTGTGCAGCAGCTTCCGCCCAGCTGCTGCTGCAGCTGCGCTGTCAGCTGCAGCAACAGCTGCGTAGCTGCGTGTGCAGCGGTGGCAGCGGCGGCTGCGCTGCTGCTGCTGCTGCTGCGCGCGGTGGCTGCTGCTACGCGCGACGCTGTTGCTGCGCGCTACAACTGCTGCTGGCTGCCGCCGCCGCGCGCTGCTGCTGGCTGCCGCCGCCGCGCCCTGCTCCTGCTGCCACTGCTGTGCTGCTGCTGCTGCCGCGACTGCTGCTGCTGCTGCTGTGCCACTGCCGCTGCTGCGCTGCTGCTGCCGACGTCGCTGCTGCGCTGCTGCTGTCGCCGCTGCTGCCACGCTGCTGTGGCGGCCGCTGCTGCTACGCTGCTGCTGTGCGGCTGCCGCCGCCGCCTCTACTGCTGCTGCTCTGCTGCTGCGGCTGTGGAGGGGAGTGGCGGCGCCATGCACCGCAGCCGCCACACACCTCTGCGTGGCGGTACGCGCTGCTGTTGCTGCCTCAGCAGCTGCGATCTCACGTGGTGGGTGGAGTGCGCGGACGGCGAACGGCCGTCTTCAGCAGGTTCCAGAAGATCTGCTGCAGCGGTGACTCTCACTACTGCTGCTCTGCTGCGTCTCTGCTGCGCAGCTCAGTGAGATCTGTCTCAGTGCTCTGATACCATGAGAAAGTGCGTAGAAGCTTCCTAGCAACACGGCCGCTGACCGGGCGTCAGTGCCTAGTCAGACGGTGACGACAGTCACAGGTCGTACACACAACGGCAAGGGTTTGGCTAGGAGACACAAGTCAAAGTGTCAGAATGCTTCAATATAGCATATGCAGAGAGAAATGACAACTGACAGGTCCAGGGCATAAATACCTGCCGCGGCGCACGGCGGGTGTCGCTCGCGGCAGTCCAAGAGCTGTCCTAAAACCGGCCCAAAAACACTGTTTTGGCCGTAACTCTGCGCACACATGTCAGAATCCTACGCCGTCTGAACCTAGACGTGCAGAATCAAAAGACGCACGCAACGACTGGTCACATGCATGCATCCATCGACTGACAGCGAGTATACAATGCAAAAACATGCAAATGGGCCTCATGCCCAGTCCGCCGAA
>SZWC01012134.1:73210-85227 GCA_023375785.1 Penium margaritaceum
CGCGGCAGTCCAAGAGCTGTCCTAAAACCGGCCCAAAAACACTGTTTTGGCCGTAACTCTGCGCACACATGTCAGAATCCTACGCCGTCTGAACCTAGACGTGCAGAATCAAAAGACGCACGCAACGACTGGTCACATGCATGCATCCATTGACTGACAGCGAGTATACAATGCAAAAATATGCAAATGGGCCTCATGCCCAGTCCGCCGAATGGCGCCTGCAAGACGTAGAAGGCACAGCAAGGAGTCCCGGTGACATCTGGGGCTCTGGAACAGTGGTCGGTCAGCTCCAGACGGGTAGTCCGCCGCCTGTCGTCGCGCCGGTGTCACCAGGGCTGCCTGCCTCAGGGATCTGCACGAGTATGGACACGGCCGAGTGGTCACAGTAAACTGTACAGGAACGGCACAAAGCACAACAACAGCATCAATAACAATTTGCAGCAACCACAAACGATGGCAGCGGCAGCTCCACGTAACAGCACCACCTTGTCTGGTTACGACCAGTGCCACGATGAGAAAAAGAACAAAAGAAGGGAGAAGTAGCTCGAAGCAAGAGCTCACAGTGGCATTTGCGAGTAGTAATAGCATGAAGCGGCAGCGACAACGAGCAACAGTAGTGTCGAGCATCGACAGTGGCAATGAACAATAGCAACGTTGGTAAGCAATCGCAGTTTAACAACAATCGCGAGCAGTAGTAGCAGTATGACGGTAGTAGCAACAACATTGTAGGTGCTGCAGTGTGAATACCCACAACAATAGTAACAACATTTCAACATCGGGTGTGGCTACAACAGCGGAGCGACAGTAGCAACAACGGTCGTAGCAGTAGGAGTGCTCCGCAGTTGCAATCATGATTATTGTGTTGCGCATGTACGTAGCTTCACAGAGGTTCACGAGGTTGCCCCTTCCTTTTTCTTTGTCACGCGGAGTCCGTGTTACCTCAAAAGTATTGGCAAGCTTTGCTAGCGTAACTTCCGCTTGCGTTACCGTCTCCATCATTTTTTCCCTTGGTGTTTTTGCTAACCTCATCATTGGTTTTGCCAACGAGAACCATTTGCGATCAGAACATCATTTCATACCAGCGCTTAGATCGTCAAGAAATGCTCTTGGTTTCTCCTTTCAACATTTTTCATGACCAGACCCACAAAAAGTGCCCCACATGGCGCGAAGTGATGACTAGCATGGGCCTATTGCTCCTTATAACAATGGCCCTGTGGATGATAGATCCAGTCCTCGCTTCCCAGCCACCAGCTCCCTACTCAAGGCGTAGGAGGACATCTGGTAATAGTAGGCAGTGAAAGCGACCACTGTGGAGGAGATTCTCACAATGCTATAGAGGATGTCGTAGCTTGCGCTAGCCACAACGAGAGTACCATAAGAGGGTGTTTAGCAGCATGGTGTACAGCAGGTTTCGATTGGAAATGAAAATAGTAGTGACGACCACGATGGTCGACACTTGCAGTTATGAGGCCCTCGAGTGCCCAATCATCATGCTTCTGGCCTCCGGCGGCGAGAGGCCGTCAAGGGGATAAGCCGTCTCAATTTGGGTCAGCTGACTACTCTCGCACATGATTCCAGGTTGCCTACGCCTTCATTTTTGCTGTGCCACTCTCCTAGCATGTCTTTTTGTGGGATTCCGATTCCTCATGTGCTGAATTGTGGCCCTAATGTCGCCCTTCCCACGGATCAGAGGCCGAAGGACTTCGAGACTCCACCACCACGCTACGATAGCGATGTTGTATTCAACGCCTGGGAGATCTTCTTTTAGGTGTTGGCTGATGCGGAGGGTGTTTAGCCATTGTACTTGAGCCAGTATAAGACGGACCATCCCACAAGGTGCATGTTGCGACGAAGGCCATGCGCACCTTGCTCTACGATGTGCCCAAGGATGCTACAATCGACTTCCGCCCGTTTCTTGGAGCCCCTGGTACAAGCACTAGAGGGGACCCCCGGCGCGGTTGGGAGTTTGTCTTGACCCTGCTGGAAGCCAAGATCCATGCGACGATGACGTCGTGTCTCCGGGAGTACACCTTCCTTCGGTAAGGTCCCTCTAAGTTGACGGCAGCCTAGAGGTAGCGAGCTGTACAAATCTACACTCGCCTCGGCACCGTCGAGCTTTCAGACTCCATGGAGGTGCTCCATTGGGTCCATCACTACTACCTACAGCGGACGACCGCATGAGAGGCTATCTAGGCCCATCAACAGAGTCCACTGGTTTCTGCAAAGACTGCCTTACCAATGACCACCTCCCCACCTTAGTGCCCTGTCCTTTCCCTCCTCCTCGTTTTCCTCCTTCGAGGGCGTGGCCACTGTTGCCCAAGGGCAGAAGGGTAACACCGTGGTAAGTGGTAGAAGTAGCAGCAACAGCCTCCATTGTAGTCTGATGGTGGAATTGGACATTCAGTTCATTGCTACAACTTTGGAGGCACGCATCGCTACACGGAGTGCGCACAACCTCTTGACCTGATGCGAGTCATGCGAGGCCTTCAGGCTGTGCATACCCTGCGGGGAGGTACTTCCAGCACCACCCAGTGTGGCCGTGCAACCATGGTGGGAGGTGACCCTCCACCCGCCTCCGGCGACNTCATCTTCTGATGCTCTGTACCAAGGGAGGTGTGATTGTGTTGACATGACTGTGTGGTCTGTAATCTCCTTGTATTATTGCGTTTTTGGTCCAAGATGATGAATGTGGGGGAACGTCGAATGCTTGTGATGATGTCCGGACTGGCTGTACGGAATGGTTGGACGAGTTCCAGATTTGAACAGTCCGTCGTGACTACGTTGTCCCTGATAAACATCTAGCAGCTACTCTACGTGTTCCGTAGTCCATTGCTTGGTGTCGATGATGGATCGTGAGGCAAGTGGTACCTCGATCATCGACTCCGGTGCCACACACCACATGACCTCTCGTCGCATTGACATGGTTGTCTCCGAACCTGTTGGGTCCCTTCAATCTATTCATGTGGTGAGTCATTGCCAGTCCAAAATGTTGGGGTCGTGTGCTTTGATGGTCAGTTTGGCCCCTGTACATCTCTAACGTGCTCTGCACTCGTACTTTGGAGCTCAGCTTGTTGTCTTTTTGTGCTTGCACTCGGATGGGACTCTCTGTTGAGCACTCTCCTGACTCTATCAGTGTTTCCATATGTGATACTCATGCTGTTGTTGTCCACCATGCTAGTCGTTGATGACTTGTATTGATTCTCTAATCTTCCTCCCTCTGTGCATTCACCCTCTTCCTCTTATGTATCCGTGTTCATCACTAGTGTGCTCTTCCCTGAACACCCACGCTTGTTACATTGCCGCCTCTGTCACGCAAGTGAAGACATCCTGTCCTTGGTCTTGACGTGGTTTCCTTTAAGAAGCCGCCCGAGACCGATTGCCTCTTTTTAGCTCAGGATAAGATGCAGCGCTGCACTTACCTTAACTCTGCCTCACGGGCACTGCGCTGGTTGGAGTTGGTCTACTCTGACGTCCACGGTCTTCTCCCATTTGAGTCCTTCTCCAATAAGGGCTATTATGTTCTCATTCTGACTGATGACTTCACCCGGATGCGGTGATTCTATAACCTCCACCATAAGAGCGATGTCGCCCTAGCTGTCAACCTGTGGCTGGTGATGGCTGAGCGCCAGTCTCGTCACACCCTTCACACGTTCCCCTCCAATCATGGAGGCAAGTTCTTAGACAAGATGGATGCCTTTTTTGTTGAGTAAAGTGTCTTTCACTAGCTCTCTGCTCCCGCTACACCACAACAGAACAGTGTGTCTAAGCGTTGCAATCGCACAATGGAGGATGCGGTCCGCGCCATGCATTCTGAGTGCGGTATTCCAGAATCCTTTGCATTTAAAGGCGCTTGTACATGACGTGGGTGTAGAACCGCCTGCCACATGGTCCTCTCCTTGACCATGTCATACGGTATGAGCTATGGTTTGGCTACTGCACCGATCTCTGTCTCGCTCGCGTTTGGAATTCCCTTGCTTGCGTTTTGTACGCTCAGGACCAGCAGGGGTCCACTGTCTTGATATTGAAGCTGCTACTGCAAGCTACGTCAACGGCTGTACAGTTGCTGATGCACTCTTTTGCTGCTGCCCCGTGGCTGCTCTTGCTGTTTGGCAGATAGCGAGCGAGCACATCTGAGATTTTTCCTTGTTTTTTCTTTGCCGGGCTCTCGCTAGTTTCCCAGTGTGGCGGGGGCTGATTCCGCAGCTGCTGACATGCTGCTTCCCGAAGAGATATTTTGCGGGGTACAGAAATTAAATAGGAGGGGGAGGTTAAGTAAGAAACTGGGGAGGAGCAAGGAAACTTTCGTATTGCGTGGTGATGCTGTCACCACGTGCGTCGACTCCACTGCCGGTGTTGTGCTGCTTTGCGTCGGCCACATGACCGCCTACGCTACCACGAACGTGGGATCCATGCCACAAAGAAAATTCCGACAGCATTTCCCCCACTTCGGGACCCTTGTTGAAGCCGTCACCAGGCAAGAATAACTCTGCCAAGAAAAATCGGACAGAGTTTTACCTGTACTGGCACATATGGGGGTGCGCAAACGTTGTCGAGCACCTGTACGCCACCGTTGCTGCTCAGTTTGTTGCATCTGCTACGCGATCGCTCTCATACCAAAAAGGAAACGATGTTGTGCTTGTTTGGACAAGACAGTTTTCCATCTCCTTACACAGTTGGACTAAAGTGTGTGGCTTGCTGCATCTAGACTTGGCGCCTGAGCAGCGTTGGCTGCTCAACTTTGAGAGAGAAAACTTGCACTCAAGACGGAGCACCAAAACTGTAACTAAAAGTAAGTAATAACTAAGTTGACAACAAGAATGAGGTTTGGTGAGAGACCCTCCCAGACTAACCTAGGCCCTCACCTCCGTAAGGCTTGTTACTTTGTCTACCAACCAATCACGGAAATGCACTATTTTTTCGCTTGTGGGGTTTTCTCATTGAGGCATACCAAAGAACCGACAGCCCCAAACCTGGGTGTGATTCGTTTCTTCCTGAAAACAGGACCATATCCAATAATGCACCCTACAAATGCAGTCATGTAGACAGGATCAGGTAGAAAAATCACACACGAGAGTTATGGCTGCCTAAGCCCAGGCAGACAATATGCTACAATAAGCAGTTGTCCATAACTGTCGATGGCATGAGCGCTGTTGGCTGCTGTCGATGGAGCTGGACGCGCACTACTACCATGTAGGAGACTCCACACAAGGAGACGAGAGCCACGCCTCTCAAAACAGTAGCAAGTCCCCTCCATTGCTGAGCGCCCACCGTCGTCAACCTCTGCCGAGTTAGTCATCTGCACAAGCATGTCCACCAGCCGAGAGGTTATAACATAGATCAGTAAGAAAGTGTACATGCAAATCACAACTGCTCCGCTGACGTTGACGGGCACTTGTACGCCGTTGTTACTGCTCAATCTAGTACATCTGCTCCATCTGTGCTAGTCTGGATAGGTCTATTTTCTGCCGCCTCATACACTTCCGTTAAGATGTGTAGCCTTTTTCATCCAAAGCAAGCACATTAGCAACATTGGTTGCCCAGCTGTGATAGGGAAAATTTGCATTTGAAAGTTAGCATAAGAATTGCAGTTATAAGTGAGTAATGATTGAGTTCTTAGCAGCAACAAGGTGTGGAGTGAGACCCTTCCCACACTAACCTAGGCCCTTAGCTCAGCCTACGAGCCAATCAGGAAAATGCAATATAATCTGGCTAGTGGGGTTTTCTCGCTGAGCCCCACTGGAGAATTGACAGCCCCAAATCCGGGCGTTGTCCGTTTTTTCTGAAAATTGGACCACATAAAACATGCACACTTTGAACACAATTGTGCAGTCAAAATGACCTACAAACACCACACAAAGGAGTTATGGCTGCCTAAACCTTCGCAGACTCTACTCCATTCAGAACAGCCGCCTATGACTGTCAGTGACATGAGTGACGGTTGTTGCTGCCAATGGAGCTGGGCCCGCACAGCTACCAAGTGGGGTGTTGGTTATGGGTGTAACATACAAAAGTGACCTCTTGAATCTACTCACAGACACACACATCATCACTCCAGGTGACTAACCTGGATTGAAGCTCTTGAGTGCAATACAATGACAGGTCATGGAACACACAATTGTGACGAGAGCGTCAAGCCGTCAAGTTTGCCACAACACCAACACCAAATTCATGGAGAGCTTTAACGTAGTGATTCTCTACAACTCTTCACTCTAGAATTGGGCACACATTTGTGGGAGTGCATGCACCACATACACTCATGGTCGATGTGGCTGGTTTGCATGCTTTTAGCTTAGTGAGCTAGGTTGTTAAACTTTTGTGACCACACATCTGGTTTATACCGGTGTGTGAGAAACCGCCTGGAGCTCGCTTGCTCTAGGATACGGTTTGATCCCTGGGTGGCATCCGTGTCCAACGTTGAGAGTCTTGCGTGGGTGGCCCGGTCAATTGGCACTTAAGACTACGCTCTCTAGTGACTCACTCACTTCTTTGCCTTTCTTGCCATACTTATGTGACGTGAGCTTGCTCCAATCCATGGTGTCGCTCCCTTCTACCCGTTTCTTGCTTGCTTGCTTGCACGCTTGCCTATCCCAGCAGTCTAGGCTACCTACTGGTATCAAAGCAGGAGGAAAAGCCTCCCTCCATGCCACCGATCTGCGGCCTAGTGGGGTCACATTTTTGTTATGGATGAGTCTACACAAACCACTCACAAACATAGGCCGTTGCAGTGGCCACTACAGAAACATATAGTACTGCTTATACACCCAGCTGCTACCATCGCAGCAGCACTTTATGCGGTTGTCCTCTTCTGTGTTCAACGCAGCTGCAGCGACGACATCGGCACTCTCCGTCTCCTCTCAGGGGTGTTGTAGTAACAGTAGGCTACACTTACGTTTTCCATGCTGTGGCAAGTGTGGCCACTCCTAACTTAGCAGGAATATGTGCGTATCCCCACTGTGGTGTCAACGGTGGCAACAACCTCTCTGCTGCTATGCGCGTGTGATCTTGTGCAAACCACACACAAACACGTCGACCGTGGCTGCGGCTTGTGCAGTAGCATATACTTGAGCTCTTGCTCCTATTCCAAACCATCGCATCCGCACTCTACGCGGTTGCCTGATCTCATGCTTGACGCATCAGCAGCCTGTGGTGTCAACGGTGGTAGTAAATTCTCCACTACTTACGTGGAGAATCAGCGTGCGCGACTGATCCAGCGCAAGTCACTCACGCAAATGGGTCGTGGCTGCGGCCACTGTGTTTGCATCTCCATCAGTAGCAGCAGCACTGTCTACTGCTATGTAACCTCTACTTAGCTCACTACGGCCACAGCAGCTACACAGCTGCACGACCCCTCCTTACCGTGAGCATTGTAGTAGCAGCAAAAGCCGCAGAGGAGCAGCATCTCTAGGTGATTCCTTCACCTGGCTCTCCAATTCACGGCCTCCAATCCAGGCAGCCCAGCACTCAGCAAANACGCGGTTGCCTGATCTCATGCTTGACGCATCAGCAGCCTGTGGTGTCAACGGTGGTAGTAAATTCTCCACTACCGTGCGCGACTGATCCAGCGCAAGTCACTCACGCAAATGGGTCGTGGCTGCGGCCACTGTGTTTGCATCTCCATCAGTAGCAGCAGCACTGTCTACTGCTATGTAACCTCTACTTAGCTCACTACGGCCACAGCAGCTACACAGCTGCACGACCCCTCCTTACCGTGAGCATTGTAGTAGCAGCAAAAGCCGCAGAGGAGCAGCATCTCTAGGTGATTCCTTCACCTGGCTCTCCAATTCACGGCCTCCAATCCAGGCAACCCAGCACTCAGCAAACTGGTATCCACTCCTGAGACGGAACCTATCCCTTCGTCACCCACAACCATGTATGAGCACGACCGCATCAATGTCGAGATCACGTAGTACAAAGAGAGGGCAAAGCGGGAGGTGTGCTCGAGAGTTCGACATAGCAGTCCGGGGTACTACCCCGGTGAGGGCTTCGATCTTGTTGAGTACTATGAAAAGGTGTACGCGGCCCACTCTCATTCTGGTGTTGACGACTCGCTGATGACGCAGGACGCACCAGCCATGGGGCCACTACGTGATCACTGAACTCTCCAACCTCCGATAAGCCCACCCGTTGCCCATAGGACTTGCCAGCAGCGCTGATACGTTGCTCCTCTAGGAGGAGCACCACCCTATGTAGTAGCAGCACCTAGAGCATCCTCTTCATGCCGTGCAGCTTCCCCAGTTGCATTTGCCACAGAATCAGCTCCCTCTCCCTCACCTGATATCCTGATTGCCCTGCATACTGCTCTTGTTACTGCTCTTACTTACACTTTTGCAGATACTGCATGTGCTGTACGTGCACCAGCCAGTAGTGCTGCTGGCAGAGCGATTCTGACATACATGACAACAATAGTTGATCGGGGCCCTTTAGGATCTATTGTTGTCAATGTGGTCACTCAGGTTGCAGTAGTAGTAGACTTAGTAGCATTAGTAGTAGTCGCACTAGCAACAACACTCTCTAGTTCCATGAGCCATCCATGCCTCCACTACACAGGTGTCAGCGCTGTCCTCCTCTTCATCATCGACAACGCGTCACATCCAACAGTTGGTTTCCACTATTGCTGCCATCTCCATACAATTAGTGGCTGAGCTGACAAGAGGAGCTTGCCATATTGTCTCCGCATCCTCCATTATTGTGGTTGTAGCGTCTTCAGTAGCAGCGTCTCTTCCACCTTTGTTCTCCCTACGACGTTAGGTCTCGTGAGCCTGGATTTCTCAATTGCCATGTTCCTTCTACACTACATCTGTGTTGGTGTGTTTGTGCGTCCAAGTTTGTTGCCTTGCAGCAGGCCCCCGACACAGTCATCACACTTTTGTTACGCCCACTTGGACAAGGTAAACTCTGCCAAAAATTTCCCGTCAAATTTGCGTCGCCGACATCATGCTGGTTGATGACAACCAATACGCTACTTTGCAAGCTCAGCTACAGTGCAAGCACAATGCTCTGCAAGCTACACTCACTGCACAGCGTGCCGCAGAGGAAAAGTTGTAAGCTGAACAAGCTGACTAGGAGACCTTTGACAATCACATTAGTGATTTGGTCCTTAACTGCCTTCAATCCACATTACGTGGGACATCCTCTGCCCCCACTATTGTTGGCATTGCTTGTGCATTCTCCACCTTACCCGCTTCCGGATCCGCCTCTGCTAGTTCATCATCCTCTGATCCTCTCGCAGTTGCTGCCATCGTTGGCGTAGCCGCTGCTAAAGCACTTGCATCCCCAACCCAGTGCAAACCTGACTTTGACTCAAATTCACCCCACTTCACCTCCAATCTCACCTTCTATTCCTAGGAGGCTTGCTTCAATGCTTGGGCTTAGGGAGAGCAGCTCTGGGAATAATAGCATGAGCCCAATCCCTCTGCCAATCCTCTTGTTGTACCCATTGAGTCTGAGTCTGCCCGTGCTGTGCGTGCTCTCATTCGTGCCTGGCCCCACGTTCTCATTGACCAGATCGGGTCCTACAATGCCAATACTACACACTGCACACTTGTTGACTTGATTGGCACTTATGCACTGACCACATGTCGCACGAAAGTGATAGGGCATGTAGCCCAAAGTGTTCTCAATGTTCATTTCAACACGCTTCCTTTGCATGCTGATGAGAATGCCAACGTCTATTGGGCTCGCAGTTTACGCTTGCTACGCGACCTTGGGGAGGTCTTCCCTGGATAGCTTTATGCTCTTCTCTCCATCGTCAACGGCCTCATCCCTGAACTCTTTGGCATCTTCCACGAGGTTAAGGCCACTGGGCTTGAACGCTTGGCCTCTATCCTTGTTCTCGAGGATGCACAACCAGGCATCGGTGCCTTGTGGGAGTTCACTTCCCAGCGACCAACTGATTGGTGGAGCTCGCTGTTAAACAAACACATTCATTGAGCAGCAGTTGCAGTAGTTACCACCATACTCCCCTCCTCACACGCCTACGCTGCTGCCTCATCTTCCACCACAACCTCCACCACCACGGCTACCTCCCTCAATTCCTAAGGGAGCGGTAGGGGTGGAGGCCTTGGTAAAGGCAAAGGCAGGGATGTTGCCGGAATTGGTGGTGGCCAGGGGGGCCGCGACAGTGAACGAGGGTTCCAACAGTGCCGCATCTTCCTCCTCCGTCTCCAGCACCATCACATGTTGGAACTGCGGTGCCACCGGCCATGCTGATTTTAAGTGCCCTGCACCACTTGATGATGCACGCCTTGCATCAGCCATGTATGCACACTGGGCACGCTCCTGGAGGAATAGTGATGGTGCCTCCCGCTCTTCCACCTCCACTGGGTCCTCCAACCATCCTGTGTTTTCCTCTGCAACTATTGTCGCCTACAACAGCGCCATGTCTTCTTCGCCCTCACACTACCCCTGGGGCTGGCCTCTAGGATTTGGAGGCCCAATCTGCTTCGGGCCACACTCCGAGTCCTATTATCCTCCATCGTGGGCATCGTCCTCTACACTTGCCGACATCCCTTTTCTGGTGTCATCATCACCCCTGACCCACTTGGCGACGAGCGCCAGCTTGACTCTGCCCTCTCTCATGTTGTCCACCAAAGACATCCCCGTGATCAAGGAGGTGAGAGTTTGTGTTCGGTTGAGGGAACACTTGTGTGTGCTGTTGATGACACTTTTATGGTTTATCCCCCGGTCATGTCCAAGGATGTTCTGTAGTTGATGTCCGCTGGATTGAGCAGTGGCAGTCCTCCAGCTTGCCTCGTTGCCTTGGTGCCTGTGGTCAGCACCTTCCTCACCGCTCTGCCATTGCAGTTGTGAAACATGACCCAGCATCTGTGCGCATGTCGGGTGGCTTCTGCATCCTTGACTCAAGAGCCACCCATCACATGACCTCCTATCATTCTTCGTTCGTGTCCCTGGGTCCAGTTGGCTCTGTTTGCTTTGTTTGCATTGGTTCTGGCCAGCTTCTACCAGTCCAAGATGTTGGGGTTGTTCACTTTGTTGGCCTTGGAGGGGAGCTCTTCTTGCCAGATGCGTTGTACGTGCCTGCTCTTGAGCTAAGTCTCCTCTCTGTTACTACTCTTGATGACCGGGGAATGGAATTCTCCTCCAGCCGCAACGTTGTATCTGTGTTGCATCGCACCACTGGCCGTGTTCTGCCGTGTTACACGCACTGTGATTGTTTATTTCGCATGACCTCCCTTACCCCTAGTCATGCATCCACTGTACTCATTCATGTCACACACTCACTCTCCTTGGCACACACACACTTGCTTCGCCACCATCTCTACTACATTCACACTACTGTTGTTGATAGTTTCTTGCGGGACACACTCATGGTCTTGATGCCGACACGTTTCCTGCTCCTTGCTTTGCTAACTGTCTCCATTGTGCTCAAGGCAAAATGCAACATTATCTGAGTCTCGTACTTCCTCATTTAGTCTCAATCACCCCAAATTCATACACTACTATATCTGTGTATACCACACATTTGTTTTGTACACATTGATTCCAAGTACCTTCCTTGTACTCATCCATACATTATGGCAACTTTCAAAGGAAAATCTTAGTAGGATTGGAGGACAAAGTCACATGATGAGGTATCTTCCATGTAACGTCTACGTGAACTAACCTGTTAAGATATTTTCAAAGAATCCCAGTTTTGTACATGATTTCCTGTCACTTCTATGACGTTTCTCCTCCTTGAACATAAGTTCACTTTTCTATGTCATTGTTTTTTAAACATTTGTCCACTCCCTTGTACACTCCCTTCATACACTTTCCACTGGCCCAGGGGGGAGGAGACGGTGGGGGAGGAGGGGGGGGCTCAAAGGACAAAAGCGTATAAGACAAGTGTCTGAATGAATGCATCAATAAAAAAGTGATTTTATGTTCAAACAATACATGTGTGTACATGATAACACATCACTCCCATGAAGTTTCCCCTCATACACAAGTGTAGGTTTTGTATGTCACTCTCATACCAAATCTCGGTATCTCCCCCATACACTCCTCTCATACACTTT
>SZWC01012135.1:32442-68329 GCA_023375785.1 Penium margaritaceum
CGCTCCTCCTGATGTCACCTGCTGCTGTGGAAGATCTGGATCCAACCTGGACGATGAAAGGCAACTCTCAACCATGAACGCCATGTCGGGGTCAGACTCCACGCCATGTGCTGTCTCCGTATCATCTGAATCTGCCTGAGCTGACGCTCGGGTAGCACGGCCTGGCGCGAGTGCGGATCCTGTCGCTACGGTCACATCAGGCAATGCGCGGTGACCACACTCCCCCTCGACAGGTACTGCAACGGAGGCCGAGGAGGTGGAGGATGTATCAAAACCGGTGCGAGCACGCCATGCGGAGCGCTGACGCTGACGTCGCAGAGTCACTCGACTGGAACGATTGCATGAAGACATGTCATCGCGAGATGGCGTCGTGGTCACAACAGAGTGGAGGATTGAAAGGATGGTATCAGCCTGGGACTCGCTGGCAGATAGAGTTGAAGGTAGACCATCGGATGAGGAACGAGGAGAGGATGGAGGAGATGTGATCGAAGAGGCCGTTGATAAACGAGTACCAGAAGCATGCTCAGTGACGACGAGGTCACAAAGCCGCTGCACCATCTGCCAGAGGCCGTGGATCTCAGTGAATATGCTCGCCAGAGGTCCAGCTAGGGGATCTACCAACGCCGGCAGATTCGTATGCTGTGGAGGACGCAGGCTCGGATGAGGTTGTAACCAAGGTGGATGCCAGCCGGGAGGGCGCGTCCAACAGCGACGCCAACCATGACGTCCATCACCACAGTAGCGGCAGGCAAATGCGTGGGGCGCCTGCTCAGATGTCCGCGCACTCATCTCGTGCGCTGGACGATGGATAGGTACCGAGGGCACCTACTCCCGGTGGTAAACACCAAGCCACGGGAGGAATGAGGCCAGTAGGTACTGTCACTCTTGGAGGTCACGGCGTCCGGGTCAGCAAACTTGACCAGACGGGAAGAGCTGCATTACCACAGTACACCCAGAGACTACATTCCGACTAACTGCGGCCGCTAATGCTGCTACCACTAATGGAGCGAAGACTGCTCCAAGACGAGAAGGGGTGGCGGCTGCAGGTGTGGCTGCTGCTCCAAGCGGTAGACGACCAAAGCCTCGGAGCTGGTAAGACTCGAATCCGCCGTCGATCCCACGGGGTGAAGTGCGCGCACCAATCCACGGGCCCCAGGAAGACGCCGGTCCACGACGCGTCTCGAAGCGGAGATCGTTGTCGACGACAGTCCGCTGTCGGCTCTGAAGGTGAAGGTGCAAGCTGTCGCGTAGCCGCCGCACTAAGTAGTCGTTGGCTATGAAGCTGTGGCTGCTGCGGCGGTGGTAGTTGGAAGATTACCTTCATTTTTTTTCTTTATTCACTAGCCCTCAGGCCCCCCTTTCTTTTTTTTTTTCTCTTTACCCTCAGCCAGCCCCCGCTTTTTTTTGTGCCCTCAACCGCCACGTTTTTTCTCTCTATCTCGCTCTCTCCCAACCCCCACCCCTTTGTTTCCAGGATTCTTGTCGATTTTTTTTCCTTTTTTTCCTCCTTTTTTTTCTTTTTTTTTCTCACCCCGGGTTTGCCTGCACCCGGTTCTGGATTGCCCCCCAGAATGGGGGCAGGTCAGGATGGAGGGGGGGAAACAACAAAAAAAAATTGAGGGGGCGATGTCGGGTCGCTCCACCCCCCCCCTCTTTGCTCCTCGCTCGCTCGCAAAAAAAAGAAACGAGCGAGTGAGGTGAGCGAGTGGGGGGAAGGGGGGGGGGTCTGCCCCTCCTTGCGTCCGTCGGCCGACGGAGCCGACGGGCCCCTTCGAGGGGCCCCTCGGAGGGGCTCGACGGGGCCCTCCAAGGACCCCTTCAAAAGGAGGGGAAGGGGGGGCGAAAAGGGGCCGAAGGGCTCCCCCCCCTCGGAGAGGCCCCCTGATGGGGGACAAGGGGGTCCCTCCGAGGGGGCAGGGGTCCTCACAAGAGGGCTGCGAGGCCCTCCAGCAGCAGCAGCTGCAGCGACGGGTGCAGCTGCTGCTGCTGCTTCCGCCGCTGCTGCTGCTACTACTCTACGCAGCAGCAGCTGCTGCTGCTGCTCGATGCTGCTGCCGCTGCTGCTACTACTGCTTCCGCTGTTGATGTTGCTAAATTGCATAGTAGCTGCTACTGCTGCTTGCTCCTGCCGCGGCTGCCGCTTGCTTCTGCATGCTGCTCCTGCTGCCGCCGCTGCTGTAGTAGCTGTTGCTGCTACTGCTATATGCTACTGCTGCTGACGCTACTGCTACAGCGGCTAATGCGCTCCTGCAGCTGCTTTCGCCGTCACTGCTACTACTGCTGCTGCTGCTATTACCGCTGACGCTGCTGCACGCTGTTGTTGCCGACACTGCTGCACGCTGCTGCTACCGCCGCTACTGTAGTGGCTGATGATGCTTTTGCTCTTGCCGTCGCGGTCGCTATTGCTACTGTGTGCGGCTCACAGCCCCTGTGGCGTTCACGTGCAGACGCTTCGGGCTCCCTCACACTGCTGCCGGCGTGGCGCCATGTGGCGCGTTCTCTTTGCGTTCCGCCCACTGCTGCTGCTTCTGCTGCTCACACGCCCCCCTGTGCTCTGATGCCAAATTGGAAATAATTTTAGGGCATGTAGGCCCATGCAAGAACAAACATGAGCTCTGTGTGTGAGTGCGATGCAAGACCGGAAGAATTTGGCTAAGTCTGGAACGCTGAATATAAAGAATAAGGAGAGATTACAAATGAGCCCCTAACGGGCTTATATAGGGGCGCCGGCAGCTAACCGCACCGGGCCCCGTCACCCCTGCTGAACTCAAATGAGTCAACTGGGAGAACACACTGCATACACCATGAGAGCAACAAAGATGGTCTCCTCGAGGCACCGGAACAGCTCTCCGAGTGCCCGGGTCTCGACCACCGAGAAAACATGAGCAGTGCCAAAAAATCTCGGAATCAACGTCCACACATCACAGACGGATTTCCGAACATCAGAAGCCCCACAACAGCCATCGGGTCTCCTCGTCACACGAGTACAGTCAACCGGGTGCGCGAGTCTTAACCCACCGAGAAAACTCTCCTACCTCCTGACAAGCCCACATGGCTGCCGGAACGCGTCGACCGCATCTCGCCGGCGCTGTTGTAGGTGTTGGAGAAGTCTCGGTGCAGTCCGGAGGCCCGTCGTGTCGTCACACCCTCCTCTGCCATATACCTCGAATGTGGGTACATCGGTAAACTAGCAGTGTCGGTCGTGACGGGTGGAAGCCACACANCGAACATCAGAAGCCCCACAACAGCCATCGGGTCTCCTCGTCACACGAGTACAGTCAACCGGGTGCGCGAGTCTTAACCCACCGAGAAAACTCTCCTACCTCCTGACAAGCCCACATGGCTGCCGGAACGCGTCGACCGCGTCTCGCCGGCGCTGTCGTAGGTGCTGGAGAAGTCTCGGTGCAGTCCGGAGGCCCGTCGTGTCGTCACACCCTCCTTTGCCATATACCTCGAATGTGGGTACATCGGTCAACTAGTAGTGTCGGTCGTGACGGGTGGAAGCCACACAAACCAACAGTTGATTATCGCAACGCTCTGGCGATTTCTTCATCATGTGAAGCACCTACCAAGAAGTTGCTAGGAAGCTTCCTAACCTGGCTGCTGAAGACGTGGTGACGCTGTCCAGTCAGCAGGCGCACTAGTAAGCAAGCAAGTGGAAGAAATGGGAAAGATCAGGCTAGGGAGATGCGCAAAATCTCAAAAGCTTCAATGGCATAGCAATGCAGAGAGAAATGACAACTGGCAAGCACAGAGCATAAATAGCCGCCGCGGCGCGTGGCTGGTGACGCAGGTGACAGTGTGAGTTGGTCCTACAACGAACCCAAAACTACTGTTTTGACCATAACTCTTCGCACAAGTATCAAAACGCAACACCGTTTGAACGTAGAGATGCTGAATCTTGAGCCAGACACTACGACTGTTGGTTTCCGTGCATCTCTCATTGTACTATGTTGTGTCCTCCCGGCTTGTGTACATCAGTGTGCAGATAACTGACGGTGAGACTCGACGCTGTTGGAGTGTCGCTTGGTGGAGCCGACGCATGCTGAGGCCCACTCACAGTTCGCTCGAGCCTCCTCCCTCTAGCGACGCGCTCAGCTCCATCGGCAGGCCTCCTTGGCGGTCGGGCCGCCGGCGGTCACTGCCACTGCAGATGCTGTCTACATACACCGAGCATTGTTTCTGGTTGTGGCATTGCGTCTGCAGCATCATGTTGTGCCTAGGGTCCATGTCTCTTACTGTGTGGCCCTGTTTGGCATCACTCACTATCGTAGGCATCGCATGGGTTCGGGCAGCCGTAACTCTTTGCTGCTATTTTTCGAGCTGATTTTGACTGGACGATTGCGTTTGTAGCCTTGGTATTATGATATGGTCCAGTTTTCAGGCAAAACGGACGACGCCCGGGTTTTGGGCTGTCGGGCGTCTGGCAGGATTCACCGAGAAAACCCTGCCTGCCAGAAAATAGGTCTAGGACTATTTTCTGATTGCCTGGTTAGCTGAGTAACAAATTCTATACTAGTGGGGGGGAGCTAGAACTTGGAGGGGTCTCCCATTGTTACCCATTTTTCATTCCAAATAGGTTGCTTTCAGTTTCCAGCTACTTTCTGGCGCTAAAACTGGCGCCTGCACTTCTACGTAACAAACCCAGAGCCTCCAGACTTAGTCTCTAGACCAGCAGACTGAGGGGGCAGCAGGCTTAAGCAATGAGCGTGGAAGCCCGCATGCTGCATCAACAATGCTGCTGCTCCAACATGCTGCCTAGCATTTATGTATTGGTATCAGAGCCAGAGCGTAGCAGCAGCAGCATAAGACTCACGTACAGGTGCCAGACGACGCAGGCGGACCTCCATATGCGTTAGTGCAGGGGAAATGCTGCCGGATTTTTTCCAGCAGCATTGATCCGCCTGGTGGCGGCGTCTGAATTTTTCCCACGGCCACTGGGCCAGGGGAAATGCTGTCGGATTTTTTCGGGCAGCCTTGACCCCCATGCTTGACGCAAGGAGGTGAGCAGCAGGCCACGGCAGGCGCTTGCTGGCGACAACGCAAGTGACGACGTCATCCAGGTGTGACTGACAGCAACAGCCAGTAGCAGCAGCAGCAGCTTGTAGTGGCAGCGAGCAGTGGCAGCAGTAGCCAGCAGCAACTGCACACAGCAGTAGCCAGCAGCAGCAGCAGGTCGCAGTAGCAGCAGCCTACAGCAGCAGCAGCTCACAACAGCAGCAACAGCAGCGAGCATTAGCCGACAGTAGTAGCAGCTCGCAGCAGTAGTTGTTGGCTGTAGCAACAGCATCAGTAGCGGCTGCAGCGGCAGCAAGCAACAGCAGTAGCCGCAGTTGCCTGAAGTTCACTGCTCGCTGCGAGCACCGAGCTGCTGGCAGCCAGCTCACTACTCGTAGTGAGCAGCGAGCTCGTTACTTGCGGCTCGTCGCTCGAAGTGGGTAGTGAGCTCGTAGTGAAGAGCAAGAAGAAAAGAGGGAAAGAAAGATCCCCACCCTGCCAGCAGCCGCAGCAACAATAGCAGCAGTAGTAGTAGCAGTAGCAGCAGCAGCTGCTACAGCAGCAACAGCAGCAACAACAGCAATAACAATAACAGTAGTAGTAGTAGCAGTAGGAGCAACAGCAGCAACAACAATAACAGCAGCAGTAGCAGCAGCAGTAGTAGCAGCAGCATCAGCAGCAGCAACAATGGCTGTAGCCATGCAACAACGGCTACATCAACCGATGCTGATATCAGCGGCTGTCTACTGATGTCACTGGTCACATCACTGCTGACGTCATCAACAACACAAGAAAAAAAAGATAGTAGTCCTACACATACCGCAATAGCATCTGCTAACGTCAGCCATCTTTGACTGACGTCACTGCTGACATTAGCAGCACACAAAAGAGACAAAAAAGGGGGAAGAGAGGCACCATAATCCACTATGACTAATAGCCCCACTGAGGAGGGGTCCTCCTCTGTTGGGGGGACCCCAGCCCCCCTTTCCTGCAGCAGCTCTTGTAGCAGCAGCAGCAGCCCTCTGGCGTCGTTGGCGGCAACCCTGACCCCCTTGCTTCTCTTCAGCAACAACTCGCCGTCTTGATGCAGCAGCTTGCAGCGCTGTAGCCATTGGCCTTCCACGCTGCCACCAGTGCGCCGCCACCATTTATTCCTCCAGGGCATACCAGCTCCGCTGTGTCCGCCGCCACGCATTACCTAGCGCAGCAGCAGACTTAGTGCCAGCGGCAGATGGTGACCTCTGTCCTTGGCCCCACTCTGGGTGCCGGACACAGGCAGAAGAACTTTGAGACGCCGCCTCCGCCGCTTCAGGCTGGCAAGTAATTTCGGAGTTGGGAGCTCAGCTTTCGGATCTGGGCGCAGGGTGAGGGCCTGTGGGCATACTACACCCTTCCGTATGACCCCAACCAGGCCGACCAGTTGTATGACAATGGTCGCGCCGCACGTGCCCTTGTCCCCGTCGCCCCTCCGGCTTCACGCCTGGCCCTAGAGCCTTTCCTCGGCGACTTTACCGCTAGCGCCACCCCAGACCCTACAACCACATGGCATGTCCTTACTCGTCCCCATCGCCTGTCTAGCGACGCTGAGACCAGCCGTCCGCTGCGGGAGTTCAACTCCCTACACATGGGGGAGACCGAGGCGGTCACCGCCTACTGGCAGCGGGTGGAGGAAATCCTTCGTCGTCTCGGCACCTCTGCCCCACCCCCTCTGGCCGCGCTCCTCACCATCAAGCGCGGCGCCACCGACATGTACGCGGACGTATTTGTGCATGACTCCCAGGACTTCCTCTCCACCATGGCAGCCCAGGGCACCCTCATGCCTTGGGCATACGAGCTCTTCCTCCAGATTGAGGAAGCTTGTCTGGAGTCCCGACTCCAGCGCACGGAGGTTCTTGCCTCCCCTGCCGTCGCCTCCCCTGTCGTCACCTCCGTGGCCTTTGCTTCCCTCGCCACAACTACCTCATCGTCTTCGGGGAAGAAGAAGCGGCAAAACAAGAAAGGCAAGGGTCCAGTGCAGCAGCAGCAGCAGCCGTCGACCGGGTCCAGTGGTGGTGGCTCGGTCTACGACATTTGTGGCCAGACCGAGCACGGGTGGTACATGTGCCCTCTCCCGATGGACGAGACGCGCGTCATTGCCACCATGCGTCGCAAGCGGGAGCGCCGTCTCGCCTCTGCTGCCGTAGGTGCCGTCGGCCCTGATGCCTCGGCCTCGTCGAGCAGCTTCGCCACTCTGATAGCTCCGCCAGTTTAGTGGACACCCGCGCCACAGTCCTACCATCCGCAACCGTCGGCACCTCCGTTTCCTTCACCGGCACAGTCCTCCTCCTACCAGGGCTCAAGTGTTGTCACTCCGCACTCGGTCTACACTCATGGGCCGTCCTCTCGTGAGCGTCAGCTGGAGCAGTTCATTGCGCTCCAACTCGGCTTGCCTCATCCTCCTCCCCACGGAAGTGCGAGTTATGTCCCTTCCTGTTCTCCTCCCAAGCCTTGCATGACTGAGATTGAGCTACGGTCGTGTCCCTTTTCCTCGTCTGTCTCGTTGTCTCCCGTGGTCTCCTCTACCTCCTTCCATGACGACATTGCATGGCTAGATGATTGGCGGTCCCGATTCATGCCCCCTTGTACCGTGTCCGCGTCACTTACTTGCTGCCATGTGACCGTTAGCGATGTGGCAACCCCGGTCCAGGACCCTGCTGAGACCTAGATCATCGACTCCGGGGTCACGCATCACATGACGGCCTCCCGTGAGGCCTTCAGCACGTTTGGTCCTCTTGGCGATGTCTCTGGTGTCCGGACAGGCTCCGGCCAGGAGTTACCTGTTTGCGGCGTTGGTGTCGTTCATTTCCGTGGTCCTGCCGGTGATGTCTTCTTAACCGATGTCTTTTTCCTCCCCGGTCTTGAGCTCAGCCTCCTATCCGTTACTGCCCTTGACCACATGAGCATGGATGTTGTGCACTCGTGTGGTATTGGCACTGTGTCATTGCGTCCGTCCGGTCTTGTCGTTCTTCACGCCACCGCTCGTGGCAACCTGTGGCACGTGCCTCATCTGTCTTCCTCTCCTTCTGTCCCCTCCTTGTCCGCCGCCATAGGCTATGTGTTTGTCACCAGCACGCTCTCGCCGTAGTACACCCGTCTCTTACACCGTTGCCTTTGCCACGTCCACTCTGCTGCCATCGACAGCATGCTCCGCACCTAGCCGGCCAAGGGCCTTGACTCTGAGACTTTCTCTTTGCCGTGCCCCACGGAGTGCGTTGATTGCGCTAATGGTAAGATGCACCGGTCCACACATCCTTTGTCTTCGTACCGTGTATCCGCCCCTCTCGACCTGGTCCAATCTGACGTCATGGGCCCTCTTCCCACAGAGTCCGTCGGAGACGGACCCTGACCTTTCTCACCTCCCGCGGTATCCACCATGAAACGATTGCGCCCTACACGCCCGTCCAGAATGGTGTCTCCGAACGGTGGAACCGTACCATGGCCGATGTCGTCCGCACCATGCGGGTCGAGTCTAGTCTCTTTGATGGATTCTATTATGAAGCCATGGCCTACATGAAATGGGTCTGGAACCGGATTCCCCACGGTCCCCTTCCTCGCCAGTCCACGCTGTACCAACATTGGTGCGGTCAACAAGCTGACCTCCGGCAGGCTCGCGTCTGGGGCTGCGTGGGCATTGTATGGCTACCCGCCCTGTAGCAGGGCGGCAAACTTGCCCCCCGTGGACATCCCTGCACCTTCCTCGGTGTCTATCGTCAGTCCTAGGCTTGGTGCTTCTGGGATCCATCCCGACACTACATCGTCGAGTCCCGCGATGCCCTCTTCTTTGGGGACCTGTTTCCCCGTGACCTCATTCGCTCCGGCTCGTCTGTGTCTATCTCGTCGCGTGGCGGAGTGATGAGTCCGTCCTCCGTCCTGCCTCTTTGGATAACACATCCCTCAGCCCCTCCAGGCCGGCAGCCCCAGCCGCATCCACTAGCCCCTCCGGGCCGGCACTCCTAGTGGCGTCCACTGGCCCCTCCAGGCCAGTAGCCCGAGTCGCGTCCACTGGCCCCTCCGGCTCGGCAGCCGCGTTCGCATCCACTGACCCCTCCAAGCCAGTAACCCTAGTCGCGTCCATTGGTCCCTCCGAGTGGACAGTCCCAGTCGCATCCGCTGGCCCCTTCGGGCCAGCAGCCCCAGTCGCGTCCACTGGCCCCTCCGGGCCGGCAGCCCCATTCGCATCCATTGGCCTCTCGGGGCCAGTAGCTCCAGTCGCGTCCACTTGCCCCTCCGGGTTGGTAGCCCCAGTTGCGTCCACTGGCCCCTCCGGGCCGGCACTCCCAGTCGCGTTCATTGGCCCCTTCAAGCTGGCAGCCCCAATAGCGTCCACTGGCCTCTTCGGGCCGTTAGCCCACGTCGCGTCCACTGGCCCTTCCGGGCCAGCAATCCCGGTTACATCCGCTGGCCTCTCTGGGCCAGCAGCCCCGTCCGCCTCCGTTAGCCCGTCGGACTAAGTGTCATCTCCTGCCCTGCCATGCTACACACATGGCTCAGGCAACAGCCTCTGACTCAGGCCGCCGGTGAGCGCGCAGACCGTGGCACCGCACTCCGTTGCACCTAGGCCCCCTGTGGCTCCACGTGTCTCCTCCACTCCCATGGCCGTGAGTGGGGATCCTGGCAACAAGGCCCTCGGCCTGACCACCTCGGCCATCATTGCAGACCTTCATCCCGACTCCGCACTGGACTACCCAATGCTTCATCACGAGCATCGGCACGCTGTTGTGGCTGCACTCGTGCGCATCTTACATGGAGCTCGAGATGCACACGCTCTCTTAGTCCGCTCCACAGCACGCCCGGAGGACACAGCAACCCTGCGCAAGGCACAAACCTCTCCTAAGGCCGCACACTGGGACGTTGCCTGCGCTGATGAGCTCGCAGCCATCTGACAGCACGACGTGTACGACCTTGTCGACCTTCCTCAAGGTCGGAAGGCCATCGGCGCTAAGTGGGTCTTTTGGCGCAAGTGGAAACCCGACGGGTCCTTGGACAAGTACAAGGCTCGCCTCAAAGCCAAGGGGTTTGCCAAGATACGTGGAGTCGATTACGACCAGATCTTTACCCCAGTTTGCCTGTTCTCCACTAGCCGGGTGCTCTTTAGCCTGGTTGCCCAGCATGGGTGGGAGCTGCTTCAGATGGACGTGAGCAACGCTTTTCTCCATGGCTCACTGGAGGGTGAGGAGCTATACATGGTGCAACCCCTAGACTTTGACGATGGCACTGGGAGAGTCTGGCGGCTACGGAAGGCCCTCTATGGCCTGAAGTAGTCGCCTCGGTGCTTGAACCAGGAGATCAGTAACACGCTCCTTCGCGGCGGGCTCCAGCGCAGTACCGCTGACCCCGCACTGTTTGTCAGTCCGTGAGGCCAGACTTTTGCCGCTCTTCTGGTTTACGTCGACGATCTCCTCATCGCGTCGCCAGACACGGCTACCATCCAACGTGTCAAGGACTTGCTGCACACCGCCTACCAGATGAAGGATCTCGGATCTGCCCAAGTCTTCCTGAGCATGGAGCTCGAGCATGATCGCTCCCAGGGCGTTCTGCACATCCACCAGGCTTCCTATGTGCAAACTCTATCCACCATCTTTGCGAAGGACCTGCCACTCGTGCCGAGCGCATCCTCACCCATGTCAACTGATGGCCAGGTGAAGCTGAAGAGTCATGACGCAGCTGTTGTGGGGGAGCTTGTTGACGTGACCATGTACCTGCGAGTAATCAGGTCACTGATGTTTCTGGCGACGACGACGCGCCCAGACATCGCATTCGCTGTCAACCTCCTGGCCTAGTTCTCTCAGGAGTCGCGCCACCTCCACTTTGAGGCCGCGATCCAAGTACTACGCTATGTTGTCTTGACTCCTCGACGAGGTCTTATGTTCCACTGCCAGCCGTCTATTGTTGTGATAGGCTACACCGACAGTGACTAGGCCGGCAGTCCGGACAGTAAGAGTCGCACATGTTGGATCTTTCTGATTGGTGGCACAACTGTGTCCTGGTGCAGTGGCAAGCAGGGGTGCATTACATGTAGCATTGTTGAGGGTGAGTCCTTTGCCCTTGGGTCAGGCGCATGTGAGAGTGTGTGGTTGTGTCGTCTGTCTTCCGAGTTGCGTAGTCTGTCGCATCCATCACGTTGTATTGTGACAATGAGAGTGTCATGGCCATCGCCGACAATAACGACGTGCATCACACACACACACAAACCACATCAATGTTGAGTATCACTTTGTCTGTTCGTTGTTGCATGACGGTAGCATAAGCATCGTGTGGGTTGAGACAGCACGGCAGCTGGCTGAATTTCTTACCAAGGCACTGAAGCGCGACTCGTTCAAGAAGGTTGTGAGTTCGGTCGGCGTGCGTCCGTGAGTGATTCTCTTTGCCCCTGCCTGCGTCTCTTTGTGACCTGGGGGATTCTTGTTGTTGACTGTGACTCTGCCCGCAGATGTGCACTAGGCCTATGATTCATGGGGAAGTGTTGGTTTTCGTGCGTCTCTCATTGTACTGTGTTGTGTCCTCCCGGCTTGTGTACATCGACGTGCACATGACTGACGGTGAGACTCAACGATGCTGGAGTGTCGCTCGGTGGAGCCAACGCACACTGAGGCCCACTCACAGTTCGTTGGAGCCTCCTCCCTTTGGCGATGCGCTCAGCTCCATCGGCAAGCCTCCTTGGCGGTCGCGCCGCCGGAGGTCACTGCCACTGCAGATGCTGTCTACATGCACCCAACATTGTTTCTTGTTGTGGCATGACATCTGCAGCATCATGCTGTGCCTAGGGTCCATGTCTCTTGTTGTGTGGCCCTCTTTGGCATCACTGACTGTCGTAGGCACTGCCTGGGTTCGGGCAGCCGTAAATATTTGCTGCTGTTTTTCTAGCTGATTCTGACCGCACGACTGTGTTTGCAGCGTCAGTATTATGGTATGGTCTAGTTTTCAGGCAAAACGGACAACACCCGGGTTTTGGGCTGTCGGGCGTCTGGCAGGGCTCACCGAGAAAACCCTGCTTGCCAGAAAAAAGGTCTAGGACTGTTTTCTGATTGTCTGGTTAGCTGAGTAACAAGTTCTACACTAGTGGGGGGAGCTAGAACTTGGAGGGGTCTCCCATTGTTGCCCATTTTTCATTCCTACTCAGTTGCTTTCAGTTTCCAACTGCTTTCTGGCGCTAACACTGGTGCGCGCACTTCTGAGTAACAAACACTGAGCCTCCAGACTTAGTCTGTAGAGCAGCAGACTGAGGGGGCAGCAGTCTTAAGCAACGAGCGTGGAAGTCCGCACGCTGCATCAACAACGCTGCTGCTCCAAGCTGCTGCCTAGCATTTCTGTGTACGTCTGGACAAGCACAAGTCCGGCATCGATCGGTGGACAGACAATGGAAAACATGCAAATCAGGCTTGAGAGCCAGTCAACGGAGAAAGCTTTAGCATCTATAGTAAAATTGCAAAGCATCCCGGCAAGCACCCGGGATGTCGTGGCAGCTGTCTGGCATCTCCCGGTGGGTGGAGACACCACTCGTCGATGCTCCAGCACCAGCTGCGTCTGCATTAGGGATCTGCACGAACATGGACACGGCCAAGTGGTCATGGTAAGCTGTACAAATAGACGAGGACGTCTCACATCACAACATCCCTCCATGACCCGATGGTACACATGTCTGTACACGTGCGAAACTGACACGGGTGCCCAACAAGATGCTCAACAGTCCATGCTCACACACCCCACTCTTAGCCAGTCTCAAGCAAGGGGCGAAGGCCGGTTGAAGGAATGGCCACCATGAACTTTTTGTGCGCAAGTGCTTTGGTCAAGAAGTCAGCCCGCTGCATGTCCATGCCGACCCTGATGACGGAGATCACCTGTCGCTCCAGAAGATCACGCACAAAGTGATGCTCAATAGTTATGTGCTTCGTGCATGCATGAAACACTCCAGACTTCTCTGCAATGGCAAGAGCCCTCTGGTTGTCACAACACAGAACGACGCAAGGCATAGACTGATGCAACTCACAAAACAGACGCTGGAGCCACACCGCCTTAGCAACCACACCGCCTTAGCAGCCCTAGCCCCCAGAGCAACATACTTAGCCTCTGATAAGCTACGTGCAATACAACTTGCTTGCCGCTACACCACGACACAGCTGTGCCACCAAGGAAGAACACATAGCCTGTTTGAATGCACCCATCAGGACCCCACGCCCAGTCACTGTTTGTGCAATGGTTGACTACCACCAAACACTATCATCGAAGGTAATGTTTGAGGTACGGTGTGAACACCATGTACCGCACCACTCACACAGTCGAGTGAAGGGCTCTCGCCTGGGGACACTGTGAAAACTTTGCTAGGAGGTTGACGGCAAAGGCAATGTCGGGTTGTGTGGTAGTGGCCAAGTACATCAAGGAGCCAATCAGGCACAAGTGTAGGGTCACGTCCACTGTCTCCTTCGGCTCTGCTGGATCATCCACCTTCAAAGCATCTTGCCCATCAAGTGGGATGGGGGTGGAGGCCGTGGGAAATGCACCAAAGAGGTCAGCAAACCGCTCCACCACAATACGGGCGTAACGTGCCTGATGCAACAAGAGTGTCCGTTGCTGACGATCACGCACGATCTCCATCCCAAGAAACACAATTGTAGGACCAAGGTCCTTCATCCCGTAGGCAACCTGAAGGACTGCCTTGGCCTCCTTCATGGCCTCCATCAAAGGAGACGCAATCAGGATGTCATCCATATAGACCATGATGGCGGTGAGGCTCTGAGCTGTTCGTTTGAGAAAGAGGGACGAATCTGCGTCACTCTGGACGTAACTGGTACTTGTCAATGTGCTGGTGATCGCCAAGTTCTAGCATGTAGGTGACTGTTTCAAGCCGTACAAGGCCTTGCGCAAGCGCCAGACCTTGTCACCGACCTGATTTCATGGCTGAACAATGTAGATATCCTCGTCTAAGGTGTCGTGGAGGAACGCGTTGTTCACATCCATCTAGTGCAGCTCCTAGTCGTGGTGAAAAACAACCCCGAACAGAGCGCGAGCGGTGGTCATGCGGCCAACGGGTGCGATTTTTTCAGTGAATCCACACCCTCAACTTGTGGGAATCCCTTGGCCGTCATCTGAGGTTCATAGCGATCCAGTGTGCCATCAAGCTTTACCTTCTTGCGAAAGATCCACTTGGCCTACATAGCCTTCCGCCCAGGCGGGAGGTTGACAAGCTTGTGACCCCGTGCTCACGGATGGCTGTCAACTCATCCTCATAAGTAGCACGCCACATGTCTGCATCCTAAGTTGATAGTGCTTCCTTTAACATGCCTGGATTAGGCCTCGTCGAGGGAGAGCTCTGAGTGGCTAAAACACATGCCTCCGGACTCAATCTGACCACGACAAGGTCGGCGGCGGCATCCCAAGAGACTCATAGCATTTGGGAGACCAACTCGTGGCCGACAGGACATGCCGGATGGACCTTAGTGTAGTCTACCTGGTAACTCTAGCGAAGGACCATTGTACCAGGCTCGCCACTGTGAATGGTACGAGTTGGGCACTGAGTCAGCAGTCCGCTGAGCCCTAGAGGCCAGTGGTCGGATACGACCACATGGCTCGCTGGAGTAGCCCGATGTAGAGGTCCTCACTTCAGGCTACGGAGAAGGCTGCTGGGCCATAGCCATAGGTGAAACAAGTGCATGCACTCGATTGTGTGTTTCGGAGGGGACTATCGCTGGCACGGGATTAGGTGTACCAGAGGGGACCGACACTGGCACGGGATCAGGTATGTCAGAGGAGAGTAATAATGGCATAGAATCAGGTGAGCCAGAGGGATCTGGCACCGCTATAGGATCAGATGTGTCAAAGGGGACTGACACTGTCACGGGGTGAGGTGTACCAGAGGGGTCTGACATCAACAAGGGATCAAGTGGGCCAGAGGGGACAGATGAGGCTACTGGACCCACAGCAACGATGGCCGGATTGTCCACAGCTGGAGACCGGACTGCAGGTGAGGACGCTCCGACGGACCCGTCCGCAAGAATGGACCCCCCCATTCGTCGGGAGACCACACAAGTAGGAATGTGGTCGACGGCTTGCGACAAAATGCTAGACAAGTCACGGTAGGCAAGAGCCTCTAAGAAAAGAGCATCTCGAGACTCGACAATGCGATGGCGAGCAGGGTCCCAAACAACAAAGGCACGAAGCACGATGACACGTGTGTCAAGAGCACTCACTTTGGTAGATTCAGTATAGTGCTAAACAGTGAGACCCATCCTGATGCATGCACAGACAAAGAGCAGGCTGAGCTCAAGAGCAGGGACAAAGAGCACACAAGAAATGTACAAGGGGCCAGACAGACCATCAAACCGCACAATCCCAACTCCTTGCACAGACAATTACTGACGAGACCCTATGCGAATGGACTGAACGGACGCAATGGGATCAAGCACAACAAAGTCACTACGACAACAGGTCATGTGATGTGTGCACCAGAGTCAATGATCCAGGTGCCACTCGGCTCACGACCGATCGTGGACACTGAGTAACATGCCACATAACACTCTACCTCTGGTGGACGCGTAGTAGAGGACTCAAGACAACGACGAACAGCACGGAGTTGTGACTCGTCAAGACAGTTTGTACTGTCAGGGACATCATTATCGCAAGCTGACTGGGTCCCACCACAAGCATCACGACAGACAACATACTCAGTAAGACAAGCTATCTCAGGACCATTTGGCTGTGACAACACACTCGCACCTTCCTAAGAATAAAGTGCCAGTAGCTGACGGAGCTCTGCAATCGTGTGATCCTAAGGATCCATATCACCGATGTTGCCTGATGAAACAGGTGTGTTTGCTATAGTAGTGGTCACGGCGCATCCTGTTCATATATCACTTCAAGAAATCCACTGCATGTGCACCCCCTGAAGGCCGGGCATGATCCAAGCCCAGTGGAGGGACTGCTCACACTCCGTGTAGCAGTGAGCGCCCCCATAGTTGTAGTCGTGGACAGAACATCAATTTCCACTATTCGTCGACTGCTACTGTTGCTGCAGCTGTCCCTTTGAGCGTCGCTTCTTCCCCTTCTTCTCTTGTGCGGTCGTTGGAATGCCCTGAGTGTGGCCGCTTGGGATAGAGGAGGAGGATGAGGAAGCGGTAGAGGTGGGAAAAGTGAGCTAGGACAGAGGCGTAAGAGGGGTCATAGTCACTGTTGTAGCTAGTGGACTCTGTTGATGGGCGATGGCAACCTCATGAGCCAATGTGGCTTGGAGGAAGTAGTGATGGGCCCAAGGAAGCAGCTGTAGTGACTCTAAAAACTCTGAGAGAGCCACACGGTTGAAGCCCGTAAAGAGCTTCACGTAGTCCAGGTGTGTCCCCATCATCATGGTGTCAAGTGCCCACAACAGCGTCCCGCCACCGGTCCCAAGGTGCGTGTAAAGGCGCATAGCGCACCTATAGTAGTCAGTTGCAAGCTTCGTGGGACCTTGATGGAGGGAGTGAAACTCACGTAGTCGGGCTGCCCTCGTGGCATTGGTCTCTGCAGCGAGAAGTGTCAGGGCTAGCTCCCAGCCTTGGTGCGGATGTGCTCCAGTCATGGTCTCGGTCTCACCTAGAAAGGGTCGACCAAAGTCGACCAAAGTCGACTAAAGTCTCGTGCGGCATAGCGTAAAGGAGACCACGCATCGATCTCATTCCTGTCTGGATCTGGTGAGCGTCGCGGGTCTGGTACTAGCTATGGTAGTAAGGCTAGATGCCCTGAGAATTGGCCCACACCTGAAACAAGGTCTCCCAGCAATCGAAGTCCTTGTCGTTGTCATAATGGGGTGGAGGTATCCTTCCATCATTGCTCCGTGAGGAGGGAGACTTTAGGCTGGTGAGGCCGGTCATGAAACCGTCCATCTCTTTGTACCACATCCTTGGGGCCTGTTTCAGCCCGTAGAACGCTTTCACCAACTTGCACACCTTGCCCTCGGGAGCTTTGACTCCTTTGGGTACCTCCATAAGCACTTCCTTGTCAAGCTTCCCATAGAGGAAAGCTGTCATAACGTCCATCTCGTGTATCTGCACGTTCTTTGCGGCTGAGATGGCAAGGTGAGAACGGATGGAGGCAAAGGTCACGACGGGCGCAAACGTCTCATCGTGCTCAGAGCCTTGGCGTTGAGAAAACCCCTTCGCCACTACCCTCGCCTTGAACGTTTTGATTTTTCTGACTTGCTTCTTCTTCACCCAGAGGACCCACTTGGATCCCACCAAGTGGACCTTGTCGGGTCTATCCACCAGCACCCAGTGCCGTTCTCGGCAATGGACGCGAGCTTGCTGTCCACTGCCTCCTTCCACTTGGCCGCATCCGGGCCATTCATTGCCTCCGCCACTATGGATGGCTCTCCCTGAGCCATGCACGACCAGCTAAGGCCAGTCCAATCGTCCTCATACCGCAATGGTGCTTTTTTTGGTCGCAAACTGTGCCGGGATGCTGGTGCGGCTTCTTGCTTTGGTGCTGGTGCTTCCACAGGTGGTGGTGTGTCGTCGTCGTCATCGTCAAGAGATTCTTCAGACTAGAAGTGAGAGTCAGAAGCCCCGGAGGCCTCGGTATCCGCGTCCATGTGAGATGCTACATCATTCTCCGCAGCTACTCTCCCATTCCCACCACCTACTGGTAAAGCAAGCCAGTTATGGGGTGCTTGGTCTCCGGACTCAAGCAACACTATCCACTCTCCCACCTTGGGAGGGAGGATCGGGTCCAGCAGCTCTCCCTTTCCAAGGGTGCATTTTTCAAACTCAATACCGCGGCTCCTCACGAGCTTGCCTACTACCTGGTCCCAAAGCCGATAGGCTTTGTGTGACGTGTCGTACCCAACCATGACACACTTTTGGAACGTGCGTCCAACTTGCCTCCACCTTCTCCCGACTGGATCTTCAGCCATGTAGTTGGCCTGAACACCTTCAGATGAGAGGCGTTGGGTTTCTTTCCCGGCCATGCTTCTTGTGGGATCTTCAGCTGCTTGTCTTGCTCCTTTCCACGCTTCTGCAAGGCGGTTGTTGGTGTGAGGTTCAAGAGGTAGCAGGCTGTTGTTGCAGCTTCAGCCCAAAAGCGTGGTGGGAGCTTGGCGTCGAAGACCATGCTTTGCACCATGCCGAGTAGGGTCTGGTTCATTCTCTCGGCCACACCATTGCTTTGGGGGTTGTAAGGGGTGGTTTGGTTGTGACAGATACCATGATGCTTGAGCCAAGGCTTGCATGCCTTGTACTCACCTCCGTTGTCACAGCATCTTCACCTTCTTGGACGTTTGCCGCTCTACCATGGCGACAAACTCCTGGAGCTTTTCCTTGACCTCTCCCTTTGTTTTGAGGAATCAGATCCACAACTTGTGGCTGTAGTCATCGATGAAGGTCAGGAAGTACCTGCTTCCTCCGTTAGACGTCATGGGAAAGGGTTGGCACACGTCACTATGGATTAGGTCCAAGACATTCTCCGCTTGTTGACCTCCTCTCCCAAACGGCTTCTTCTTTGCCTTTGCTTGGAGGCATGGTTCACACAACGTACACCTTTCTCCATGCTTCATGGTGCAGCCGTCTATTCCACGGACTACCTCTTGCTCCTGCATCTTCTGCAGCCTGCTGTAGGCCACGTGGCCAAAATCGCCGGTACCACTGCTCAGCATAAGTGTCCTTGGTTGATGTGGCGGCCACAGCGGTCGCCGGCGGTGCATCCTTTGGCTTCGGTGCCACTGTCTTAGTGGCACATGCCAGTCCCTCATCCGACGCCTTGGTGACTGGTTTGAAGCACGTAGAGGCCGTTGACTCTTGGAACTTGAAGCATGAGGTCGTCTTTGGTGTAGAAATCTTTGATGTCCTCATTTTTTAGGGCCACGGCTTCCTTGTTGGTGAACACTGTCATGTTGTTTTCGGTTATTTGTGAGACCGACAGCAGGTTCACTACAAAGGAGGGTATGTACACCACCTTTTGAAGATTTACCTCCTTCTCAGCACTGTTCACGTTGAACGTGATCACCTTGTCCCCTTCGCCCATGGCTTGGATGACACCGCCGTTTGCACACTTGATGCGCATGTCAATTTCAGTCATGGAGACAAATCCACCCTTCTCTTTTGAGGAGTGGTGGTTGGTGCCCGAGTCAAGGGAGAATGCCCCAGACCTAAGGAGGGCTGTCCCCTTCATGGGCAACCCTTCAGCCATCATATTGGTGAGCTCCTTTTTCTCCTTCCCACCTTTTTTCTCGCCTTCTTTTTTAGGACTACGGCAGCCCCTAGCCCATTGTCCAGCTTTGCCACAGTTGAGACAGTTGCCGGGCTTCTTTGAACTCTTCCCGCCACCATTGCCTTTCCCTCCACCGCCACCGCTTCCGCTATTGCCTTGACTGGATTGAGAGCTTGCACCTTGTCCACCGAAGCGAGAGGCATAGGCTGGAATGCTTGCCTCACTGCCACTGCGTTGCATGGACTCGTTGCGGACGTGTTCGACGACAGCCTCATACGTCAGATCTGCCTCCTTCCAACCGCCAAATACGGTGATCAA
This sequence comes from Penium margaritaceum, assembly GCA_023375785.1. Taxonomy (NCBI): domain Eukaryota; kingdom Viridiplantae; phylum Streptophyta; class Zygnematophyceae; order Desmidiales; family Peniaceae; genus Penium; species Penium margaritaceum. The sequence continues at coordinate 51,967 of SZWC01012135.1, forward strand.
GGACCCCTAGCTTTCTGGCAGCGCCATCAGAAGGATCATGGCATGCATGTTGGAGTTGAGATTCCATTCCATTTTTTGGACCTCTTGTAGCACGTTGTCAAACGATTGCAAAAATGAGGGTATCCATTCTCCTTCGCTCACCCTCGTCGACATCAACCTTTGGAAGATGAAGAGTCGGTTAGCTAGGGCATTTGATTGATGCACGCGTTAGATTTTTGTGTACGCCTCGGCAGCCAACGTGCATCCTGTGATGGGGGAGTGTTGAGTCTCGTTGATGGACGTCACAAGTATGGTGAGATCCATGTTTTTCTTCATCGTCAATGCTTCAAGGTCAGCCGCATGCATGGTCAATGTCGCATCGGCAGGTGCAGTTTCAGTCCCTTTAAAGATGTCAAGGTAACCACGCACGTTCATGACAATCTCAAACTGACATTTCCACAAGGGAAAACATGTCCCCGTGAATTTTGACATACCCGCCTCAAGGCGGGCTTGAGTCGGATTCACCATTTTTGGCGGTTGCTCATCTTCTCTGCTTTGCTGCTACTCTGCTTTGTCAAGGCCAATGAGGCTGATGAGGCTACTGACTGCGATCGTTGTCAAAGGTGCAGTTGGTTCCCTTGCATACCCCTTCTGCCGATGATCGTCTAAGGCGATGGTGTTGTCGTGAGAAAACAGACTCGGGGTCGTACCACCTTCTAAAAGGATAGAGCATTATCCCGTTGGGGCTTGAGGGTCTTGTCCAACATGGACACAGCTATTCCTTCTCCCCTAGTCCGACACGTAAAAGCACCCTACCTGAAGAAGCCGATGGAGCTGATGGAGCAGATTGGAGCTGTCCGATCTTCGTGTACCTGTTTTACCTATGCGCCCTGCAAGATTACTCGCGAGTGGGTCTCGGAAGAGTGCCTTAGAACCAGAAGTATGGGCCCATAACCCTTTGTCAATGCGCGAGACAAAAACGGTCTAGAAAATGGGTCCCAACATGGGAGGCCGCCAACCGCTCTTGGTATTGCAACCAAGATAACGTATCACCCTCGACCGAGGGATCCACATTCTAGGTTCGTTTGGTTTGCAACCTCACAAAGTCCGCATGAAGGTCTTTAGTGTCTAACCTTGGTTGGACACTCTGTGAGGACTCTCAAAGGCAAGAACTGTAAATGGATGCATGAAGAGAACATGCTTTTGTACTTGCAGAGCATTGCTTATGCTTCTGCTCATAGTGGCTCTACACGAACCAACCTCATCCTACAGTCCTAATTTGCGTGTCCTAAGACCGCCAAGTGTCATCCTCAAGCCAGGCTCTAGTAAGTATCCTAGAAGCTTCCTGTCCCATGTTGGGCCACAAAGAAAACTATGGCCGTCGCGGGGTTTGAGCCCGCTACCCATGAGTTCCGATGCCTGTCCCAACTAGGCCACAGTGTTGTGTTTCCTATGATGATCTCCAGGGGACATACCCATTCTAGACAATGCATTCCTGGCCTATCTCAGAACAGATCAAGGGGATGTACTCCATAGAGCAGTGCATGCCTTGTCTTTCCATGCAACCAGCCTGCTAGCCAGTGGACAAGGTGCATACCATTCAATACGGTGTAGATTGCTGAACGGATGGTGCAGCTCCAGAAGATCCTCCTGATGGCTTCTATGAGGCCCCTAAACGACCCCGCGGTAACTCTGTGAAGTCCTGCAACGTACCGAAATATCGCTGCTGCTGCTGGCGCATCTCACCATGCGATCGATGAAGCTCATCAATGGCAAGTGACGACGACCGTGGACTCATAATGCCCGAAGAGGAGGAAGAGGATGGGTCTCCTAGCCCCTTTCCCTTGTCACGCACTGGCGGCATCGTAGTGCTTAGTATGGGATCAAACTTCAAAATGTGCCAAACAGGAAACCAACAGTGTTTCTTGAGAATTTGCAATGTTGAGATGCATTGATGTTTGACCTATAAAATGCTGACGTCAACACAACTGATGATGACATCGGCATTTTATACACTAGCAAAAACGGTGGTTTACTTTATGCCAACGGTTTTGTTTTGTTTTGATTTTTGGAAGTCACGTGGAATCTGCGTGATTGGTTGGGATGATTGTGTCACCCCATGCCCACTGTTGCGTAGGGGCTGCGTAACCCTGCTTACCCTTGCGCTGGCCTTTGCAACCTTGCGCAACATTTCCGTAATGCTGCACATTTTTTGTGCAGCTGCGCATTAGTGTTGTGTAGTAGCATTGCTTGCTGCTGTTGATGTGGCCGCCACCATTGCTATTGTGCTGCTGCTGCTACTTGCGGCTGTTGACGCCGCGGCTGCTGCAAGTTGCTACCGCCGCGGCTGCTGCAAGTTCCTACCACCGCTGCACCCTGCCACTGCTTGCAGCTGCTGCCGGAAGTTACTACGAGTTGATTCTCCCCCTTTTTCCCCTTTTTTTCTACAAATGGACAACGAGACACGGCTGTTGCTGCCACTTGGTGTTGCTGCTGCCACCTGGTGCTGCTTCTGCTACCGCTCGGTGTGGCTGCTGGAGCTTGTAACTGCCGCAGCTCACCTGGTGAGGTAGTGGAGATTGCGTGGTGGTATCTTTGATACAAACGGATGCGACGGGTCCCAAGATACGACGGCGGTGGTGACTCTCACTGCTATTGCCGGTGCCCCGCCTTTGCGGCGCAGCTCAGCGAGAGAGCATTCGCTGCTCTGATACCATGAGAAATTTCTAGGAAGCTTCCTAACCCCGCTACTACTGACGTGGTGACACTGTCCAGGAAGCAGGTACACTAGCAAGCAAGCAGGTGCAAGAAGCAGTAAGGATCAGGCTAGGGAGACGAGCAAAGTCTCATATGCTTCAATACCTTAGTATTGAAGAGAGAGATGACAAATGAAAAGTACACAACATAAATAGCTGCCGTGGTGCACAGTGGGTGACACACGAGATAGCATAAATTTGTCCTAAAACTGGCCCAAAACCACTGTTTTGGCCGTAACTCTGCTCACAGGTATCCAAACGCAACACAGTCTCAACCTAGAGATGCGGAATCTCAAGCTGGGCGCTACGACTAGTCACACGCACAAGTCTGGCATCGATCGGTGGATAGAAAATGCAAAACATGCAAATCAGGCATGAGAGCCACTCCTCTGAGAAAGCTCTAGCGTCTGCAAAAAAACCACAAAGCACCCTGGCAAGCACCCGGGATGTCGTGGCAGCTGTCTGGCAGCTGTTGGTGGATGGTGCCACCACTCGTCGGTGCTTTGGCGCCAGCTGCGTCCGCATCAGGGATCTGCACAAGCATGGACATTGCCGAGTGGTCACGGTAAGTTGTAAAAATGACAGGGATACCTCATATCACAACACCTAGCGCATCCCACCTGTTGGTGTGTCAGTCACCGTGACCTTTGGACTTGTCGCCATGGCTCACCTCGCCGGTATTCCGAGACATTTTATGGCTACTTTTTTAGCATCAAAACCAACCAGCGTGCCCTCAAATGCTCTCCAGAGTTTATCAGTGACCTTCTCCTGTTGGTTATGCCTGTAAGACTTGGAATGGACCTCTTGAATCTACCCACATACACACACACCATCACTGCAAGTGACTAGATTGACACGAAGCTCAAGGCACATACGTGGTGGACTGATTATCTTTTGCACTCCAGCCAGGTGCAAGTTTGATGCGAGCTCCATCATGTCTAGATGTGCCTGAGAGCAGAATTGCTGGTTTCAGCATGTTTTGATTAGCATTGACTGATCTAACATTGGAGAGTCACACACAGGGAGACTTTCATCCACATACAGTCCTGGTCAATGTATTTTTCTTCATGGTGATATGCATGCCCAGCTAGGAGTGATTGTGTTAAGCACTGGGTTGCTGATCCTATGGGGCCACACTCATGCTAATTTCACACACAAGGATTCTAACGCCTTGTCTTTGACGCTGCCATGGCCTAGTGTGTTCTCTTTCATACTAGGCAGCTTAAGCCAACAGTTAGCACCTCCTACTAGAATCAGAGTGGGAAGGACAATCCCCTCCTCTACTTTGATCCGTGGCCTCACGTGGTGCGGCGCAAGCAACATTCACGGCGGCATTCTTGCGGCCGCGGCATCTTCACGTGCTTGCACCACAACTCTGCAGCTCCACTTTACAGAAGCACTGTTTCACCGCAGAGCTGAGAAGCTCTAGTCTGAGCTCACTGCAGGTTTGCAGTTTAGCAGTCACATAGACCCGCAGATCCGCAGATCCACAGTCCGCAGGTCCACATTCTATGCAGCACTGCGCTCTGCTACTCCACATTCTTTTCAGTCCACAGCTCCAGAGCTCCCTAGCTCCGGAAGCCTTGTCTCACTCGGCCTTGAGACACTCTTGCCCCGGCCTGATCTGCAGCTCTTCTGGTCCTCCTTCTTCTCGGTCTTCTCGGCTACCACAGCTCTACTGCTCCACAGCTCCGCAGCCCCGTAGGTTCACAGCTTCTGAAAAGTACAGTCTTGCCTCACTTGGCCTCGAGGTGCTCTTGCTCCGGCCGGATCTGCAGCTCCACGGCCTGCAGCCTGTAACTCCGCACTTTCGTAGCACCACAGCTCTGCTCCCCAGCAACTCTTCGACCTTGCAGCTTTGCAACTCAGCAGCTCAGTAGCTTTGCTACCCCGCAGTTTAGCCGCTCCTTGGCTCTGCAGCTCTACAACACGGCAACACCAAGGCACCCCTGCCTTCGGCCTCTTGCACCTCCGCAGCGTGACAGCTCAATAGCTGTACTGCTCGACAATTCCCGCAGCCAAGCAGTTCTGCACCTCAGTAGTAGCAGCAACAGCAACCGAACTTGTGGTCATTGCCCCCACCCTTGCTTCTCTGCCTTTGACGGAGCCAATCCCTACCTCTCCGACGGCCGCACGTGAGCATTATCGCATCAAAGAGGAGGCTGCATACTACAAGGAGCGGGCAGAGCGCAAGGTGTGGTCTTGCCAACATCGCCATAGTCCAGAGAAAAACCCGGGAGAGGACTATGACCCCACGGTTGACTACGCTTGTGCATACGCAGCCGAGTACGCCGCCCCCTGCCGGTCCGCTTTTGACGACTCACCAAACGTGCAGAATGCGCCATCCATGGGGCCGCCTCAAGATCAGCATCCTCCTCAATCACATGCAAGCTCTCCCATTGCCCATAGGACACATCGGCAGATTCGGCATGCCGTTCCTGGTGGGCTGAGGCCAGTAGCACCACCAGCAGCACTAGCAGCACCAGGAGGAGCCCTTTGGTCTTCTGCTCCTTTTCATGCTGCATCTCCAAGAGCCTTGGGATCTGTGGCTACCTCCTCTGCATCCTACGAAGTCTTTTCAACTTTGGAAGCTAAGCCTGTCCCCAGTGTTGCTGTCTCCTCTACTTTTGCTGCCACAGTACGTGTTGCACGTGCCCCTACCAGCACTGCTACTGGTAGGGCTATTGACAATTACACAGTTGCTGCATTCCATCAGGGACCTCCCTAACAGCTTTAATCAACATTGCCACACAAGTCGCCACTGCAGCAGACTCAGAAGCAGTAGCAACAACAGAAGCAGCTGCAGCAGCAGCCATTACCCTCTCTAGTACAGTCATCTCTATCCACTCCTCTACAGCTTAGGTGTCCTCTACAACCTCGTCATCAACAGTTGGCCATCAAATTCACTTCCTTGTCACCACTGCCGTGGCCATCTCCACCATCACTAGTGTAGCTATAAATGGGGTCGCTTGTCTCATTGTCTCCATGTCTTCTTCTGTAACAGTCATTGCACCTTCAGCACCAGTTGTACTTCCATCATTGTTTGCCTTGTGCCGCTAGTTTTGTCAATCTTGGCACGCCCGCCTCCTCATCCCTTCTTTTCCTTTCTCTCTGTATGGTCATGTTTGTGCATTCATGTCCGTTGCTTTGCAGCATTGCCTTGAGCACCACACCCACCATACATTCCCGCGCCCACTGGGATAGGAGAAGCTCTTCCAAAATCTCTCTGGCTGAGTTTTCACTTGTTCATTATGCATGTTCTTGATGATTTGTATGCCGCACTACATGCACAGCTGTAGCAAGAGCACACTGCCATCCAAGCAGCTCTCACAGCACTGTGCAGTATAGAGGAAAAATTAATCAATGAACAGGCTGACCAGGAAACGTTTGCTGACCACATAGTAGACATGGTCCTCAACCACCTACAGCCTATGTGCTCCACGTCCTCTGCTTCCACTACTGCTGGAATTGCTGCTGCATTCTCACTTCACTAGTTTCTGCATCTAATGCCTTTAGCTCTCACTTCTGACCCTCTCGTCGTTGCCACCGCAACAGGTGGAGCTGCTGCCAAGGCACTTGCGTTGCCCTCACATCGCAAACCTGACTTTGACTCAACACCGCCTTATTTCACCTCTAGCCTCACTTTTCTTTCCTGGGAAGTTTACTTCAGTGCATGGGAACAAGGTGAACAGATTTGGGAGTACTAGCAACAACCAAATCCCTCAGCCAAACTCCTTTTTGTTCCAAATGATGCTGATTCCGCACTTTCTGTCTGCGCTCTCATTCGTGCTGGGCCTCACTGATGAGATCAGGTCCTACAACGTTGACACAGCACGCCTCATGCCAGCTGATCCCATTGGTGCTTACGCCCTCATAAAGCGTCGTACCACTGTCACAGGCCACACTGCATAAAGTGTCCTCACTGTGCAGTTCAATACGCTGTCCATGCGTGCTTATGAGACTGCGGATGCCTCTTGGGCCCATAGTCTACGCTTGCTATGTGACCTTGGAAAGGCAGCACCTGGACAGCTCCCTACAGTTATCTCCATCGTCAACGGCCTCATCCCCAAACTGTACGACATCTTCAGGGAGGTGAAAGCTTCTGAGCTCAAACGTCTTGCATCCGAGCCAGTCCCCTGCTGATGATCCACCCAGCATTGGTGCCCTCTGGGAGTTCACTGTCCAGCGCCTTACCGATCGGTGGAGGGCCCAACAAAACAAACGCATCCATCGTGTAGCACTCACAGCTGCTACCACCTCACTACCTTCTTCATTGGTCTTCTCCACCTCATCATCCTCACCCTCCATATCGGCCACCTCTCTTCTCAGTCAGGGAGGAGGGGGTGGTCATGGTCGAGGTAAGGGCAAGGGTGGCGAGGGCTTCCGTACCAGTGGTTCAGCCGGTCCTGGGAAAGGGAAGGGGTCCAACAGCTCCTCTTCTTCCACGTCCTATTCCAGCACCGTCACATGCTAGAACTGTGGCGCTACAAGCACCTCTGCACCAAAGTGTCCAGCGTCGCCGGAAAATGACCGTCTTGCGTCGGTGAGCTCTAGGAGCTCATCTTGCGCCACCACCTCTCCACGCTCCAGCCAGTCGTAGTCCGCTTGTGTTTACTGATGTTGCATCCTACAGTATTGCTACAAAATCACCTCCATCGCCTTATCCATGGTGGTGGCCTCCAGGGTATGAGGGACCCGTCTACTATGGTCCTTCCTATGGTCCATACTCTCCTCCTGCATTAGCCTCTCCCATGTACTCATCTCGGCACACCTCCTCCGGTGTTGTCATCACCCCTGACTTGCCCGAGGACAACCACGAGCTACACACTGTCCTCTCCCACACTGTCCACCAGCGTCATCTCCATGATCAGGGAGGTGAGAGTGGGTGTTTGGGGTCGGAGTCACTTGCGTATGCTGTTGATGGGGTCTTGCGTGGTTCTGCGTCTGGTCACGTCTAGGGGTGTCTTCCTATTGATGTCTCATGGATTGAAAAGTGGAAGTTAGTCTGCTTGCCTTGTTGTCTTGCCGCCTGTGGTCAACATCTTCTGTCGCATGCAGCTGTTGCCGCAGTCAGCTGTGACCCTACAAAATGTTTGCGTGTCGAGTGTCTTTTGGATCCTTGACTCCAGAGCCACCAACCACATGACTTCGTCCCGTTCCTTTTCTGTCTCGCTTGGCCCTGTTGGCTTTGTCCACTTTGTTGGACTTGGAGGGGAGCTTTTCTTGCCTGATATGCTATACATTCCCTCTCCTGAGTTGAGACTTCTCTCTCTCATGACGCTTGATAATTTGGGTATGGAATAATCCTCTAGCTACGGCATTGCCTCTGTTCCTCATTGCACTTCTGGCCGCATCTTGCTGCAAGGCAGCCACTGTGATCGCCTATACTGCGTTCCCTCCTTTGCCCCCACCCCTACTACTACTGCCCATATTCAGTTTCTCACTCCCTTTCCCCTACACACACAACTGCTGCATCGTTGCCTATGCCACATTCACACTTCTGCCATTCACATTATGCTTTGTATGCTTCTTGCTAACAGTCTTGATGCTGCCACCTTTCCCGTTCCATGTCCTATTGACTTCGTTGACTATGCTCTGGGAAAAATGCATCGGTCCCCATTTTCCTCGTCTGAGTCACACACCTCCCATCCCCTTAATCTTGTGCACGTAGAAGTCATTCCTCACGAAGCTCTTGAGGGGGGGTTGTTTGCTATGTCCTTTGTCTCACTAATGAATTTTCTCGCATGCATTGGGTCTTTGCTCTCAATCAGTAGAGTGATGTCTCCTCCACCGTTGAGTCTTGGCTTTCCCAGGCTAAACTTGCCCGTGGTCTCCATCTTCGTGTCTTTCATTGTACACGTGGGTGAGAATTTATGGGACCCACTGCCTGTTTCCTTACATCTCATGGGGTGTGTATGGGCCCCGGGCTCCGTACACACCTTAGCAAAACGACGTCTTTGAATGCTGGAACAGGACCCTCGCTTACGGTGTTTGCACCCTCCTCAGTGCCTCTGACCTCCCTCCTCTCTTCTCCATTGAGGCCATGTACTACATTACCTGGGACTAGAACCGTGTGCCCTACGGTCCTCTCCTTCGTCATGTCACCCCTTTTGAGCATTGGTCTCGGCATTGTGGTGACTTGCGTCTTGCCCACGTCTCGGGCTTTGTTGATGCTATATGGCTTCCCGAGGACCTTTGGGACAGGAAACTCAGTCCCCGTGTATGCCTGTGTACCTTCCTTGGTGTCTGTGTTATGTCCGAAGAATAGTGCTTCTGGGACCTTGATCGTGCACGTGTTCTTGAGTCACACAAATCTCTCTTCTTCAAGGATGTTTTTCCTTGTGACCTATCTCGTGTCGCTCCACCCTCTTCCCTGTCCTTGCTTCGTCAGCTTCAGAGGAATAGGCCGGTCTCGCAGGGACCCCTCTTTCTCCCGCTGATGCAGTCCCTTCTCCCTCTCATCCCTCTTTTTCTCCCTCTTCTCCTGTCACTGACACTATTCACAGTGCACCATTCGGTTCTCTGACTGGGACGTCTCCGGAGATATCACTGGCTCCTTCTCTTTTTGTGTCCTTCGAGTCCATGTCAGTGCTCCCCAACTCTCTGACACAGTCCCCTGCTCATGTCTCTTCTTTGTTGCCTTTGCGTGTCACTGCAAACTCACCTCCCACACCTGCTTGTAGGCCTCAGTGTTCGTTGGTATGACAGAATCCGTTCCTGTATCTCATGCGCCTCCAGTTTGGCCAGAGCCCTACATTCACGGAGGATGACTTCACACTCGAAACCCTCTGCTCCTCAGTCCTCCCAGCCCTCTCAGTGTCGCACTCGTTCTAGTGCATCCTCCACCGCAGCTAGCTCTTTGGCCAGGCAAACTGGTCTTGATGCACTCAGAATTGCTATTCAAGTCGTCCACCATAACTTGACTGTGGGTTATGCCCTTATGGCCTAAGATTTCCATAGAGCCCTTCAGGCCTCTTTCATTCGCTACGTTGCCGCCTGTTTTGTAGTGAATGGGCTGCCTTCACTTCCTCCAGAGCCTACCACTGTTTGACAAGCTTGTGAGGTAGTCGATGCTGACCTCTAGGAGAAGGCCATGCAGGAGGAGATCACCGCCCTAAAAAAATATGGGGTCTTCAAACTTGTCGATCTCCAAGCAGGTCAGAAGGCTGTTTCGGCCCGCTAGGTTCTCCATTGCAAGCTGAAGCCTCACGGCAAGGTAAGCAGGTACAAGGCTAGGCTCACTGCCAAGGGATTATCTAAGGTTCAAGGCATTGACTTTGATGAGACGTTCACTCAAGTCAGGTGGTACACCATCGCACGTGCTCTCTTCAGCCTAGTCGCCGAGCATGACTGGGAACTAGAGCAGATGGACTTGAACAATGCGTTCTTACACGGATGACTGGATGAGGCGATCTACATGGTACAGCCTCCCAGCTTCACTGACAGTACAAACAAGGTCTGGCGGCTGCGTAAGGCCCTGTACGGGCTCATGCAGTTGTCCCGCTGTTGGAACATAGAGATCTCCTCCACTCTCGAGCGAGGCAGCTACCATTGCACCAACGGTGACTCAGCACTCTTCTTTAGCACACCCTCAAAGCCCTTTGTGACCATTTGTGGTCTATGGCGACAACCTCCTCATTTCTTTGCCTAGTCTTGTGGTTACACAGTCAGTATGGTCTCTCCTGTAGTCCACATACAAGATGAAGGACTTGGGTTCAGCTCGAGAGTTCCTTGGGTATGGAACTTGAGCGTGACCACTAGCGTCACACACAACACGTACACTAGGCTGCCTACATACGCAGCCTGGAGGAGCACTTTTCCTCCTTTTTGACTGAAATCCGCACTGCGTTAACACGGATGAATCCAGCAGGTCAGCGCCTGCTAAAGTCGCTTGACACATCCTTGCTGGGAGAACTCGTCGACGTAACTGAGTACCTCATTGTGATCGGGTCTCTAATGTACCTCTCTACCACTACCCAAGTGGATGTGGCCTTCTTGGTCAACTTCCGGGCTCAGTTCTCCCAGTAGCCTCGCAAGAGGCACCTCGAGGCAGCGCTGCGTGTCGTTTGCTCTGCACTGTCCATGGCGCGTGTGGGGCTGTGCTACAGAGCACATCCCTCTGTGGTCATTGACTGATACATTGACAGTGTCTTGGCTCATGACACAGATGCACAAAGGTCGCACTGGCTATATCTTTCTTGTTGGTGGGACTGAGATCTCTTGGAAGGGTGGGAAACAGGGATGTGTTGTACGAAGCTCTAGTGAGGTAGAGTTCGTAGCACTTGGTGCAGGTACGTGTGAAAGTGTTTGGCTGTCCCGCGTGCTGCAACAACTCTGTGTGTCCATCCTTTGCACCACAATGTGCTGCGACAATCAAAGCACCAAGGAAATCGCTGAGCATGATGGCATGCATCACTTACACACTAAGCACATCAACATTGAGCATCAGTTTGTATGTGAGCACATTGTCGCTAGAGAAGTTTAGGTTGTTTGTATTGGTATGTTATGCTCCTTACCATGAGTTCCGTTGATCATATTCCCTGGTTCGACCACTGGAGAGTGGTCCAAAACCTGAGCTGTATTCAGATTTATATTTTTCGGATTTTTCCATGCAAGATCGAGCTCTGAATCACTCAATTTGTGTTGGTATTCAGAAAGTTAGCCTGTCACAAAGTTTGGGTGTTGGGCGGGTAGAATCTGGTACCCGCCATGGGTGGCAGGATAATCCACCACCCGTGATCCGAGTTCAACTCCGACAACCCCCAAATGTACCAGGGCCATAAAGGAAGCAACTAGAGGATTATCCTTTACCAGGGTGAAATTCTACTTGACTTTTGGACGAGGATAGACGTTCAGATGGGTCATCGTTGAAGCACCTCCCGTTGCCTAGCGTGCAAGGAAAGGTGGACGGCTCCACCAAGGGCTACTTCAATGGCCGTAGCAGGGACTCTACTGATCCAATTTGGGCGTGCTTGGATGCGTTGGAAAGCATGAATCACAGGCTATAAGGATTCTGATATAATCTAACTATGCTAAATAGAAGAAAATGATTTGATTCAGTTCTACTAAATGTGACGTGTTCTGCCCACTCACATTTGTGATCCTTGTGCTTCACACTCTTCACCATTGGTATCCATTTGCTGCCCCAAACATTGGTAGCATGAACCAGTAAAGGCTAAGCATCCTTGAGGGGTCGACACTCTTCAGCAGCGTGTAGACTTTCTCACCGAATCTCTTAGCAGTGGGATGTTGAAGAATGTTGTGCATGCTGTTGGTTTGCTACGTACATGTGATGTTCCTGGTTGATGTGAATACTCCTCTTCAGTTGCTGTTGTTGGTGCGGCTTTGTCCTGCCTTGCTCCCAGTGGTGTGAGGGGCGGTCGTCTGTGGGTCATAGGGAAGTTTTGGTTATGCCTGTAAGAAACGCAAGTGACCTCTTGACTTTGCCCTTATACACACACCATCAATGTAGGTGACTAGACTGACATGAAGCTCAAGGCGCACACATGGTGGACTGAGCATCTCTGGAATCTCAGCTGTGTACAATACTGGCGCGAGCTTCATGCCCATAAGTGCCTGAGAGCATAATTGCTGGTTTTAGCATGTTGTGATTGGTATTGACTAATCTAACATTGGAGAGACACACACAGTGAGATATGCATCCAAATACGCTCGTGGTGGATGTGGTTTTCTTCATGTCGATATGCATGGCTAGCTTGGAGTGATTGTGCTGAGCACTGGGTTGCTGATCCTACGGGACCACACTCACGGTTATACCTGAGTGTGAGAAAACCACGACGGCATTTTGCAGACCGGTTCGGTTCGACCCCAGGAAGGTGGCCCGGCCACCTTCCTGGGGTCAAACCGAACCGACCTTGTCTTTGATACCGCCATGACCTAGTGTGTTCTCTTGCAAACTAGCCACTTAAGCTGTCAGTTAGCATTTCCTACACCTCTTGAGGTCCATTTTCTTAGTGGCGCCATCCTTGCTCATTCATGAACCAGTTGCGTAGAATTTCTGTTTCTGAACCTGGTGCTTCTTTCTGTTTGTCCTTCAGACTACCGAGGAGTCCATACGCCTGCTGGGTTCTCTACTCATGTTGTTTTGGAGCTTGNNNCCGCCATGACCTAGTGTGTTCTCTTGCAAACTAGCCACTTAAGCTGTCAGTTAGCATTTCCTACACCTCTTGAGGTCCATTTTCTTAGTGGCGCCATCCTTGCTCATTCATGAACCAGTTGCGTAGAATTTCTGTTTCTGAACCTGGTGCTTCTTTCTGTTTGTCCTTCAGACTACCGAGGAGTCCATACGCCTGCTGGGTTCTCTACTCATGTTGTTTTGGAGCTTGCAGTCGGAATAGTCTTTTTTCCAACCGGTTGGTTAGACTTGTGCGCTCAGTTGCTCGCATGTGAGTGAGACTATACCTACACACTTGTCTGTTTGTTCTATTACTTAACTTTTATGTTTCAAAACATTTGCCGTCTCTCCACCTTTCAAAGCACTATCTATCACATTATGCAGTATTCAGCGTGTCCTCTCACACATAATATTGTTTAGGAGGCTCCTCTGTTCCCTCATGCTATCAGAGCAATGGAGATACATGAGTGCCTCCTCCCACCATACAGTAAATATCAGCGACAACAAAAGCTTCCAGACTGTGCTCAGCTGGGCTGGGTGTTGTTGTGATGTGAGCCGTCTCCGTCTGTCTCTACAGCTTACTGTGACAAATTGACCATGTCCATGCTCATGCACATCCCCGATACGGACCCAGTTGGCACTGGAGCACCGATGGGTGGTGGCTTCCCCCAGCACCAGCTGCCAGACAGCTGTCACGGTATTCCGAGTGCTTGCTGGGGGTTCTCTACAGCTTTTCTGCAGTCGCTAGAGTTCTCTCGGTGGGCTGGATGTTGAACTCGATTTTCATGTTTTACATTGTGTGTCCACTGGTTGATGCCAAACCTGTGCGTGTGACCAGTTGTAGCATCTGGCTTGAGATTTTTCATCTGTAGGTTCAAACGGTGATGCGTGTGCATAGAGTTATGGCTCAAGTATTGGTTTTGGGCCACTTTAAGGACAAACTGACACTATCATGTGTGTCACCTGTCGTGCACTACGGCAGGTATATGTGTTGTGTGCTTGTCAAGTGTCATTTCTCTCTGCACATTGAAACTATTGCGTTCATGAGACTGAGCGTCTTGCCTAGCCAAATCCTTGCTATTTCTATACCTGTCCTGTGTGTGTCTAGTTCAATCGCTAACTAGACAGTGCTGCCCCGTCAGCAGCAACAGTTCCAGAAAGCTTCTAGGTAGATTCTCATGGTATGAGAGCGGCAAGGCATCCCTCATTGAGTTGCACAGTAGAGATGCACCAGTGGAAGCAGTAGTGAGAGACGACTCTACAGCCACGTATCTTGGAGTGACCCACTGCAGCACACACTTTCAACAGAGACTTCATTCCGATGAAAGCTGAAGTTGCCATTTAGAACCAGTGACCCCTAAATCATGCAGTCCTCCAATAGTGTATACCATACGTAATCATATACAAGGGACTTCTAGGAAATTTCCTATATTGCATACAGTGGAAATTGGAAGGTGGTAGGAACCTTCTAAAACACACAAAACTAGATTTTTCTATCACAGTTCTTCAGAAAGGCTTCTCACATGGACTATAGTTTCTAGGAAGTTTCCTCCTTGTCTGCTTAGGATGCATATAAAAGGCAAGTACATTTTTCAAACACGAAATTACAAGGATGCTTCAAACTTCTCCAAATCATTTTTACACTATGAAGATTGGTTCATTGTTAAATCCCTTTCTCATTAGATTTAAAAAATCGAGAAAGTCAACAACTTCCTAAAGATGTAAAAATACCTACTTCTGGCTATTGGAAGACTGACTGGTCTATAGATTACTTAATTTGACCTACAATAGGAGCCTGAAGATGAGGTGATGTCATTGTGACAGGGGTTGACGTTTTCAGTTCATCGGAAACACATGGTTGCTTTTCGCTCCCTGCTGCCCTCCCGCAACCCGCCCCCCCTCGCGATACCAACAAGTGTACATGGGAAGTTTATTTGGAAGTGCACAACTCCTTGTGTGGTTAGGTGCCGCATATGTAAAATACTTCATTCCTGCATAGGAACGTTCGACGAAGTGTCGTGTTCACACTTCTGTTCTTATCTGCCGACAGAAAGTGCAAGATCTATGCACTTCCGCATGCATCCCCCCTATGCACTTCACAGGTGGCGGGGGGGTTGGAGAAGGAGGTGCGAGGGGGATCAGGCCTTGGGTTCAACATGCCATCCCGCATCCCCCCTCAAGGTGACTTGTGTATGTGGCGAGTGACTGAATGTGGAACTGCACGACAATTACCACACGAGTAAGCAGTTGTTTCACACAAATGAACAGGTCAGTGCACGTCCACAAATTGTTGATGAGTTATGATTGCCAATCAGTGCCTGCCGCACATTAAAGTTTATCCTACAGAAAGTTATATGTTTAAACTTCATTTATCAGCAGGCGCTGACCGTTGATTTGTATGTACATCCTTCCGATGTCACAATTTGTCCTATAAGTCTCGCTCTGTTGATGGATCACTCTTTATGAGTTTATCTGATGACCTCGATACGCCAATGTAATCGACAATCCAAGCAACAAATCAACGAAGCGTTGCTTGCATCCGTCCGCAGATAGCGAAGAGGGCAAAAACTTGTGGAGGGATTGGAATGTGCCGGGTGGGGAGGAGGCGAATCATCTGAAAGAAAAGAATTGCAACAACGATGGCGAGGACTTTCTCCGTCGGATAGTTTGTTCAATATGCTTGTGAAGGGAAAGTACAGACGGCAGGTAGCCCGCCGGTCGAGAGACATTGCCGGTCGAGCGGCAGGTTAACTGTCTGACAAGCGGTTGTGAAGACGTTCAAGAGTGTCTGACAATGACTTCGGTCCAGGAATAGTTCCGCAGCAATGACCAGTACTTATCTAGGTTTAGAAGGAAAAGACGCAATTGACCAGTAACACTTTTACAGTAAAATACATGTCTTACATCTTCCTGTCAATTTCCTGTCATTGAGTATGTAAGGAAAAACATTAGGAGGGAAACGCGATGGGATATTGTCCCTACATGAAGCCTAGAGATATTTTTTAAGCAGATTTCAAAAACTTGAAAGGATTTTGTATCTGAAATGTTAAGGAATTTTTCTTTAACAATTTCATGCACTGGTTACCATCCCTAATCACACAAAAATTATCTTTTATTCACCCCCACATTCAGTACCCACATGCACTATCACCTCACACCCCCGACCCTAAGCTACCTTAAGCCTTACACTGACATTGCACACTAGTTTTTTTATCATTCTTCACCAACCAACCTGATTCACATCACTCACACCAACATACAGAAGTGCACATTGGTACACACAATCCATACACATACCCGTACACCTCCACTTACACTCTCCACATACACTTTCTACCATCCCCTCCCCCCACCCTTCCACAAGAGATTAACCACCAACCAACCTGATTCACATCACTCACACCAACATACACAAGTGCACATTATTACACATTTTCCATACACATATCCGTACACCTCCACTTGCACTCCCCACATACACTTTCCACCCTCC
>SZWC01012136.1:6018-22916 GCA_023375785.1 Penium margaritaceum
AGCTGGTCGACCTTCCCCCTGGGAGGAAGGCGATTCAGGTCAAGTGGGTCTTTCGCAAGAAAGTGAAGCCGGATGGCTCACTGGAACGCTACAAGGCCCGCTTGGTCGTCAAGGGGTTCTCTCAGACTGAGGGAGTTGACTACACTGACACCTTTGCCCCTGTCGGCCGCATGACCTCAGCTCGAGCTCTGTTCGGTGTAGTGGCTCAGCATGATTGGGAACTACACCAGATGGATGTGAACAATGCGTTCCTCCATGGCTCTTTGGATGAGGAGATTTACGTGGCTCAGCCACCAGGCTATGAGGACGGTGACAAGGTCTGGCGCTTGCACAAGTCCTTGTACGGCCTCAAGCAGTCTCCACGGTGTTGGAACCGGGAGATCACTGGCACCTTGACTCGCGCAGGATACGTACAGAGCGAGGCATACCCCTCACTCTTCATCCTACAGACACCCGAGCGGTTCACCGCCATCCTGGTCTATGTTGATGACCTTCTGATCACGTCTCCATCCCTGGAGGCCGTGAAGGAGGCCAAGGCTGTCCTGCAGACCGCCTACAGGATGAAGGACCTCGGTCCTGCATCGGTGTTTCTTGGTATGGAGATCGTGCGAGATCGTAGACATCGGACACTGTTGCTGCATCAGGCACGATACGCACGAGTCGTGGGGGAGCGCTTTAGCGACCTCCTTGGTGCAGTGCCCACTGCTTCCACACCCCTCACACCTGACGGGCAAGATGCCCTGAAGGTGGATGACCCTACACAGCTGGGGGAGACAGTGGACGTGACCTTGTACCTCCGTCTTATCGGATCTCTGATGTACCTGGCCACTACCACGCGTCCCGACATCGCGTTCGCCGTCAACCTCCTCGCTCAGTTCTCGCAGGCTCCACGTGCGAGAGCTCTTCACGCGGCTGTGCGAGTGGTACGGTACGTGGTCTCCACGCCGTATCTCGGACTCTGCTTTCGTCGGCAGTGTTCGGTGGTCCTTGACGGCTACACTGACAGCGACTGGGCTTGGAGCCCTGACGGGCGCAGTCGCACTGGCTACGTGTTTCTGCTCGGTGGTACCGCTTTGTCTTGGCGAAGCGGGAAGCAGGGCTGCATCGCACGTAGCTCGTCGGAGGCAGAGTATGTGGCTTTGGGGNCTGTCAGTCGATGGATGCATGCATGTGACCAGTCGCTGCGTCCGTCTTTTGATTCTGCACGTCTAGGTTCAGACGGCGTAGGATTCTGACATGTGTGCGCAGAGTTACGGCCAAAACAGTGGTTTTGGGCCGGTTTTAGGACAGCTCTTGGACTGCCGCGTGCGACACCCGCCGTGCGCCGCGGCAGGTATTTATGCCTTGGACCTGTCAGTTGTCATTCCTCTCTGCATATGCTATATTGAAGCATTCTGACACTGTGCCTTGTGTCTCCTAGCCAAACCCTTGCCGTTGTGTGTACGACCTGTGACTGTCGTCACCGTCTGACCAGGCACTGACGCCCGGTCAACGGCTGTGTTGCTAGGAAGCTTCCACGCACTTTCTCTCGGCTAGACCAATAGCACCAAAGAGTTATAGCTGCCCAAACCCAGGCAGTGCCTACGACAGTCAGTGATGCCAAACAGGGCCACACAGCAGGAGACATGAACCCTAGGCACAGCATGCTGCTGCAGACGCATCGTCGCGACCAGAGACATCGCTGGGTGCATGCAGACAGCATCTGCAGTGGCAATGACCGCCGGCGGCCCGACCTCCGAGGAGGCCTGCCGATGGAGCTGAGCGTGTCGCCGGAGGGAGGAGGCTCCAGCAAACGGTGAGTGGGCCTCAACGTGTGTCTGCTCCACCTAGCGACACTCCAGCAACGTCGAGTCTCGCCGTCAGTCATCTGGACGCCGATATACACAAGCCGGGAGGACACAACAGAGTACAATGAGAGATGCACAAAAGCCAACACTCCCCCATGACTCACAACCGTAGTTCACATGTGCGGGCAGAGACACAGTCAACGACCAGACTCCCCCAGGCCACGCAAAAATGCAGGCACAGACAAAGAGAGCCACTCATGGACGCACGCCAGCGGAACTCACAGCCTTCTTGAACGAGTCGCGCTTCAGTGCCTTGGTCAAGAAGTCAGACAACTGCCGTACTGTCTCAACCCACACAATGTTGATGCTGCCGTCATGTAACAACGAACGCACATCGTGATACTCAACGTTGATGTGCTTTGTGCGTGTATGATGCACACAGTCATTGTCGGCGATGGCCATTGCACTCTCATTGTCACAAAGCAACGTGATGGATGCGACTAGGCCAGTTAAATCGACATCGAGACGAGATGTCTTGATCTCAAACTCATTTGTTCTCACTTCGGTACGAGATGTCTCGTACCGGGTACAAAGGACGAGAAAATCTCAGTCTCGTACCGATTTGCATCAGGCTTGTCTCGGTCTCGTCTCGGTCTCGCTCAAGTCCTTGAAAATCTTGCTTTTGCACCATTGCGAGGGGCGAGGGGAATGATGCAACAAGCTGTCAGAACGTACCCACTTCGCGACCACTGCACTTTTGACTGCGAGGAACGTTTTCGAAAAGAACTTAGCTGAAAATATATTCCTGAGAAAACTACTAAGTTCATATCTCAAACTCGATATTCCAAAGTTAAGACGTACCTCTTTTGCTACCTCGCCTGACAGTTGTTACGTCTCGACCACTGGCCACGACACAGTTCCACGGCTTGTCGGCGCCCCGACATGTGCAACCAGCTGACGTGGAGATAAACACATTATACGAAGAGCGAAAAGACTATTATCAACGATGTGGAAAGAACAATTTACTAGTTAAACCTACTCGAAGACTCAGAAATTCATTGGTTTGTTTGCGAAAGAAAATCTACGTCACGTTTTGTAATGTCAATGTTGACCCTCCGCGATTGTTTCCAAATAGTGTGGGTCGCGTCCTTGGCACACGTGGCAGGTCTAGAGAAACAAAAACGCGAATCACACTGCGAGACGAGATTCTCGTCTCGATCTCGCATGACATGTGACGTGTCTCGGTCTCGTCTCGTCTCGCGCGAGACAATTCAAGATTGTCTCGTGTCGTGCGGTACGAGACAACGAGACGAGACAAAATGGAGACAATCAAGATCGAGACCGGTCTCGATCTCGATTTAACACCATTAGATGCGACAGACTGACGCAACTCGGACAACAGACGACGCAACCACACACTCTCACACGCGCCTGAGTCAAGAGCAACGTACTCGACCTCAGCAGTGCTGCATGCAATGCATCTCTGCTTGCCACTACGCCAGGACATAGTTGTGCCGCCGATCAAAAAGATCCAGCCTGTGCGACTCTTACCGTTTGGACTGTCGGCCCAGTCGCTGTCAGTGTAGCCTACCGCGACAACAGACGGCTGGCGGCGGAACATGAGACCTCGCCGAGGAGTCGAGACGACATAGCGCAGTACTCGAATCGCGGCCTCGTAGTGGATGTGACGCGGCTCCTGAGAAAACTGGGCTAGGAGGTTGACAGCGAACGCGATGTTTGGGCACGTCGTCGTCGCCAGCAACATAAGTAACCTGGCGACTCGCAGGTACGTGGTCACGTCAACTAGCTCCCCCACAATAGCTAGGTCAGAACTCTTCAGCTTCACCTGACCATCAGGTGACATGGGTGAAGATGCGCTCGGCACGAGTGGCAGGTCCTTCGCAAAGCAAGTGGACAGAGTCTGCACATAAGCGGCCTGGTGGATGTGCAGGACGCCCTGGGAGCGATCATGCTCGAGCTCCATGCCCAGGAAGACTCTGGCAGATCCGATATCCTTCATCTAGTAGGCGGCGTGCAACAAGTCCTTGACACGCTGGATGGCAACCGTGTCTGGCGACACAATGAGGAGATCGTCGATGTAAACCAGAACAGCAGCGGAAGTCTGGCCTCACGGACTGACAAACTGTGCAGGGTCAGCGGTGCTGCGCCAGAGCCCGCTGCGAAGGAGCGTGCTACTGATCTCCTGGTTCCAGTACCGAGGCGACTGCTTCAGGCCATAGAGGGCCTTTCGCAGCCGCCACTCTCCTAGTGCCATCATCGAAGCCTGGGGGCTGCACCATGTAGAGCTCCGCACCCTCCAGTGAGCCATGGAGAAAGGCGTTGCTCACATCCATCTGATGCAGCTGCCACCCATGCTGGGCGACCAGGCTGAAGAGCGCCCGGCTAGTGGAGAACCGGCCAGCTAGGGCAAAGATCTGGTCGTAATCGACCCCAAGAATCTGGGCAAACCCCTTGGCTGTAAGGCGGGCCTTGTACTTGTCCAAGGACCCATCAGGCTTCCACCTGCGGCGAAAGACCCACTTGGCGCCGATGGCCTTCCGTCCTGGGGGAAGGTCGACGAGGTCATACACGTGGTGCTGTCGGATGGCAGCAAGCTCATCGGCGCAGGCAGCGTCCTTGTATGCGGCCTCAGGAGAGGCTCGTGCCTCGCGCAGGGTGGCTGGGTCCTCCGGGCGTGCTGTGGAGCGCACTGAGAGAGCGTGCGCATCTCGAGCCCAAAGTGGGATGCACGCGAGTGCAGCCACGACAACGCGCCGATGCTTGTGATGAAGCATGGCGTAGCCCAGTCCGCAGCCCGGATGAAGGTCTGCAATGATGGCCGAAGTGGTCAAGCCGAAGGCCTTGGTGCCAGGATCAACACTCACGACCGTGGGAGTGGAGGAGACATGTGGAGCCACGGGGGGTCGAGGCGCCACGGAGCGCGGTGCGACGGTCTGCGCGCTCACCGACGGCCTGGGTTGGAGGCTATTGCCTGGACCACGTGTGTAGCGTGGCAGGGCAGGCAATGGCACTGAGTCCGACGGGCAAACGGAGGCGGACGGGGCTGCTAGCTCGGAGGGGCCAGCGGATGCAACTGGGGCTGCTGGCCCGGAGGGACCAGTGGACGCGATTGGAGCTGTTGGTCCGGAGGGACCAGTGGACGCGACAAGAGCTGTTGGCCCGGAGGGCCCAGTAGACGCGACTGGGGCTGCCCGCTCGGAGGGGCCAGTGGACGCGACTGGGGCCGCCGGCCCGGAGG
This sequence comes from Penium margaritaceum, assembly GCA_023375785.1. NCBI lineage: Eukaryota > Viridiplantae > Streptophyta > Zygnematophyceae > Desmidiales > Peniaceae > Penium > Penium margaritaceum. Next base: position 11,065 of record SZWC01012136.1, read on the forward strand.
GACCTGTGGACGCGATTGGAGCTGCTGGCCCGGAGGGACCAGTGGACGCGACTGGAGCTACTGGTCCGGAGGGGCCAGTGGACGCGACTTGGGCTGTAGGCTCGGAGGGACCAGTGGACGCGATTGGAGCTGCTGGCCCGGAGGGACCAGTGGACGCGACTAGAACTACTGGTCCGGAGGGGCCAGGGGACGCAACTAGGGCTGCCGGCTCAGAGGGACCAGCGGACGCGACTGGGGCTGCTGGCTCACAGGGATTGAGGGATGTGTCACCCGGAAGCGGCAGGACGAGGACGGACTCACCACTCCCTTACGCGACGGGATAGACACGTACGAGCCGGAGCGAATGAGGTCGCGAGGGAATAGGTCCTCGAAGAAGAGGGCATCGCGGGACTCGACGATGCAGTGCCTGGAGGGATCCCAGAAGCGTCAGGCCTTGGACTGACGAGAGACACCGAGGAAGGTACAGGGACGTCCGTGGGGGGCGAGCTTGCCACCCTGCTGCGGGACGGGCAGCCACACAATGGCCACGCAGCCCCAGACGCAAGCCGGCGGAGGTCGGCGCGCTGACCGCACCAATGCTGGTACAACGTGGACTTACGGGAGAGGGGACCGTGGGGAATTCGGTTCCAGACCCAGGTCATTTAGGCCATGGCTTCAAAGTAGAAGCCATCGGAGAGACCTAACTCGACCCGCATGGTGTGGACGGCGTCGGCCATGGTACGGTTCCACCGTTTGGAGACACCGTTTTGAGCAGGCGTGTAGGGCGCAGACGTCTCATGGTGGAACCCGTGGGAGGCAAGAAAGGCCGTGGTCTCACCCATGTACTCACCACCGTGATCGGAGCAAAAGCGACGAAGAGAGCGGCCACACTCGCGCTCTGCAACGAGAAGCCAGTCCTGGATGGCTCGGGCGACATCGGTTTTCTGCCGAAGGCAAAAGACCCAACGGTAGCGAGAATAGTCGTCAGTGAGGGTGAGGACATAGCGGCCGTGCTCGCCAACGGACTCGGTGGGGAGAGGGCCCATGAGATCCGACTGTATGAGGTCGAGAGGGGCGGATGCACGGAGGAAGACAAAGGGTATGTGGACCGGTGCATCTTTCCCTGAGCACAATCAATGCACTCCGTTGGCCGGCTCGGTGCGGAGCATGCTGTCTACGGCGGCAGAGTGGACGTGGCAAAGGCGGCGGTGCAAGAGGCGGGTGTGCTGAGGAGAGAGCGTGCTGGTGACAAACACATGGCCTGTGGCGGCCGACGGGGAGGAGACGGAAGGAGAGGAGGAAAGGCGAGGTACATGCCACAGGTTGCCACGGGCGGTGGCGTGCAGGACTACAAGACCAGGCGGACGCAACGACATAGTGCCAACATCTCGCGAGTGCACAACGTCCATGCTCATGCAGTCAAGGGCAGTGACAGACAGGAGGTTGAGCTCAAGACCTGAGACAAAGAGGACATCGGTTAGAAAGACGTCACCGGTAGGACCACGGAAACGAACGACGCCAACACCATGGACAGGCAACACCTTTCCGGAGCCCGTCCAGACACCGGAGACATCGCCTACAGAACCGTGCATGCTAAAGGCCTCACGAGAGGCCGTCATGTGATGCGTGGCCCCGGAGTCGATGATCCAGGTCTCAGCAGGGTCCTGGACCGGGGTCGCCAGATGGCTAACGGTCACATGGCAGCAAGCAAGGGAAGCGGACGCGGTGGAAGGAGGCGCGAACCGAGACTGCCAATCGTCAAGCCAAGCGACGTCGTCATAAAAAGGGCAGAGGGGACCATGGGAGACGATGAAACAGACGAGGAAATCGGACACGACCGTAGCTCAGTCTCAGTCATGCAGGGCTGGGCTGGAGAGCAGGAGGTGATGCAACTCGCACTTCCCTGGGGAGGAGGGCAAGGCAGGCTGAGCTGGAGCGCGATGAATTGCTCCAGCTGACGCTCGCGAGAGGACGGCCCGAAAGTGTAGACTGAGTGCGGAGTGACGGCACCAGAGACCGGGTAGGAGGAGAACAATGCCGGTGAAGGAAACGGAGGCCCCGACGGCTGCGGATGGTGCGGCTGCGGCGCTGGTATCGCCTGGACTGGCAAAGCGACGGGAGTGGTGGAGTTGCTGGACAAGGCCGAGGCGTCAGAGCTGGCAACAGCTACGGCGGCTGAAGCGAGACGGCGCTCCCATTCGCGACGCATGGTGGCGATGACGCGCGCCTCGTTCGTCGGTAGAGGGCACGTGTAACACCCGTGTAACCGCTGGCCACAGTTGTGGCAGACCGAGCCGCCACCGCTCGACCAGGTCTACGGCTGCTACTGTTGTTGCGGCTGACCCTTGCCTTTCTTGTTCTGACGCTTCTTATTCCCCGACGACAATGAGGTAGCTACAACAGTGGAGGCAACGGCCACGGATGCGACGGCAGGGGAGGCGAGAGCCTCCGTGCGCTTGAGTCGGGACTCCAGACGAGCTTCCTCAATCCGGAGGAAGAGTTCGTATGCCCAGGGCATGAGGGTGCCCTGGGCCGCCAAGGTGGAGAGGAAGTCATGAGAGTAGTGTACGAATACGTCCGCGTACACAACAGTGGCACTGCGCTTGATGGTGAGGAGCGCGGCCAGAGGGGGTGGGGCAGAGGTGCCGAGGCAACGAAGGATGTCCTCCACCCGCTGCTAGTAGGCGGTGACCGTCTCGGTCTCCCCCATGTGCAAGGAGTTGAACTCCAGCAGGGCGTGGTTGGTCTCAGCCTCGCTGGACAAACGATGGGGACGAGTGAGGACGTGCCACGCGGCTGCATGGTCTGGGGTGGCGCCAGCCGCGAAGTCGCCGAGGAAGGGCTCTAGGGCGAGGCTAGATGCCGGAGGGGTGACAGGGACTAGAGCACGTACGGCACGACCAGCATCATACAACTGGTCGGCCAGGGTGGGGTCATACGGGAGGGTGTAGTATGCCCACAGGCCCTCACCCTGCGCCCAAATCCGGAAGCTGAGCTCCCAGCTTCGGAACTGCTCGCCGGCCTGAAGCGGCGGCGGTGGCGTCTCAAAGTCCATCTGCCTGCGGCCGACGCCCAAAGTGGGGCCGAGGACGGAGGTCACTGTCTGCCGCTAGCGCTGAGTCTGCTGTTGTGCCAGGTACTACATGGCAGGAGACATAGGAGGGCTGGCGTGCCCTGGAGGGATGAATGGTGGCGGCGCACTGGTGGCATTCTGGGACGCCAATGGTTGCAGCGCTGCAAGCTGCTGCGTCAAGACGGTGAGCTGTTGGAGAAGAGTAGCCAGGGGGTGAGGGTTGCCACCAACGACGCCAGAGGGCTGTTGCTCCTCCTACTGCTACTGCCGCTGCTACTGCTGCTGCTACTGCTAGTGCTGTCGCTCCTGCTGCTGTTGCTACTACTGCTGCTGGTGCTGGTGCTGGTACTGGTGCTGGTGCTGTTGCTGCCGCTGCTGCTGCTGCTGTTGCTGCTATTGCTGTTGTTGCTGGTGCTGGTGGTGCTGCTGCTGCTACTGCTATAGCCGCTAGAAGAAAGGGGGGCCGGGGTTCCTCCCAAAAGAGGAGGACCCCTCCCCGCTGGGCTGCCAGCCATGGTTTGGTACCCCTTGGTTCTTCTTTTTTTTGTTTTCTGTTTTTTGTTGTTGCTGATGTCAGTAGTGACATCAGCTTAGGGCGGCTGACGTCAGCAGCTGCAGTCGCATTATCTACAGGGCTACTGCTGTAGATGACTCCCTACCTACCCTTTGGTTTTCTCCCCCCCCCCCTTTTGTGCTGATGACATCAGCATCGACGTCAACAATGACGTCAGCATCCCCCTACTGACGTCAGCAGCGGCGGTTGTTGGGGCCGTTGATGCAGCTGCTGCTACTGTTGCTGCTGCTTCTATTGCTGGTGGTGGTGCTGCTGTTGTTCCTGCTGTTGTAGCTGCTGTTGTTGTTGTTGCTGCTGCTACTGCCGTTGCTGTTGTTGCTACTGTAGTTGTTACTACTGTTGTTGCAGCAGCAGCTGCTGCTGTTGCAGCAGCAACTACTGCTGTTGTTGCTGCGGGTTGCTGCGGCCACTGTGGCTGCTGCAGAAGCTATGGTAGCTGCTGTAGCCGCGGCAGAGAAGCTGGTGGGGTGGGGGATTTTTTTTTCTGTTTGTTGTTTTTTTTCCTTTCATCTGTCACAGCGGGCTCCGCTGCTGGCTGTGGGCAGCGGGTAGCGAGCCCGCTGTTTGCTGCGAGCAGCGGGCTTGCTGCCCCCTGCCCAAAGCGAGTAGAGGGCTGCGGGCTGCAAGCAGCAACAGCCGCTGCTCCTGGCTGCTGCCGGCAGCTACTGCTGCTATAGTGGAATGTTGTTGTGGCTCGCTACTACGACTGTTGCAGCCTGCTCCTATTGCTGCTCGCTGCTGTAGCTGCTACTCGCTGCCGCTCCTGCTTGCTGCCGCTGCTACTTGTTGCTGCTACTGCTGCTTGCTGCCGTTGCTCCTGCTGCTGGCTGCTGCTGCTGCTTGCTGTTGCGGGCTGCTGCGAGCTGCTGCTGCTGCCCGCTGCTGCTGTTGCACGCAGCTGCTGCTAGCTGCTGCTACCACTGCTCGCTGTCGTTGCCTGCAGCTGTCGCTGCTGCAGGCTGCTGCTGCTGCTTGCTGGTGCCAGTCAATGCACCTGGCTGATGTTGCAGCGTGCGTCCTCTTCATAGGTGTCGGACGCGGCCTGCCGCTCACCTCCTCGCGTCACGCATGGGGGTCAGTGCTGCCGAAAACTTTTTGGCAGCATTTTCCCTGGCCCAGTGGCCGTGGGAAAAAACCTGACGCCGCCACCAGGCGGGTGAATGCTGCCGGAAAAAATCCGGCAGCATTTCCCCTCCACTGGCGCGTATGGGGGTCCGCCGGCGTTCTCTGGGACCTGTATGCAAGTCTTCTGCTGCTGCTGCTATGTTTTGGCTCTGATTCCAAGCTTGAAATCCTAGGCAGTAGGTTGGGGCAGCAGCGTTGTTGGTGCAGCGTGCGGGCTTCCACGCTAGTTGCTTCAGTCTAGTGCCCCCTCAGTCTGCTGCTCTAGAGTCAAAGTTTGGATGCTCTGGCTTTGTTACTTAGAAACGCACGCGCCAGTGTTAGCGCTAGAAAGCAGCTGAAAACTGAAAGTGACTGATTAGGAATCAAGAATGAGCAACAATGGGAGACCCCGCCAAGTTCTAGCTCCCCCCCACTAGTGTAGAACTTGTTACTCAGCTAACCAGCCAATCAGAAAATAGTCCTAGACCTATTTTCTGGCAGGGAGGGTTTTCTCGGTGAGCCCTGCCAGACGCCCGACAGCCCAAAACCCGGGCGTCGTCCGTTTTGCCTGAAAACTGGACCATACCATGCTACCAACGCTGCAAATGCAGTCGTGCGGTCAGAATCAGCTAGAAAAATAGCAGCAAAGAGTTATGGCTGCAAGAACCCAGGCAGTGCCTATGACAGTCAGTGATGCCAAAAAGGGCCACAGAACAGGAGACATGGACCCTAGGCAGAGCATGATTCTGTAGACGTATCAACCGACCAGAGATAGCGCTTGGTGCATGCAGATAGCATCTGCAGTGGCAGTGACCGCCGGCAGCCCGACCGCCGGGGAGGCCTGCCGATGGAGCTGAGCACGTCGCCGGAGGGAGGAGGCTCCAGCGAACAGTGAGTGGGCCTCAGCGTGCGTCTGTTCCACCAAGCGACACTCTAGCAGCATTGAGTCTCGCCGTCCGTCATGTGCACGGCAATATACACAAGCCGGGAGGACACAACAGAGTACAATGAGAGATGCACGAAAGCCAACAAAATTCACGAACAATTGAAGCTCGAACAACACAAAGCAATTGCTTTCAAAATGAAGTATCACAACAACACTCATCTTTGCCTGCTCCTTAAAAATGATGGAGAACATGTTCTACTCGGCTAGTCGTAATAGCCTTGGAATTATGGACCTGCTTTGGCCAGAGCCCTGGCCTTTTTGGTTTCTTCTCATGGTCACATGTGTTGTTCACATCTTTGGTCCCTCCCGAATTTCGGAAAAAAAGATCAACACCGCATCTTACAACTTGCATCGCATTTGTTTCCTCAGCTAGTGTCTCAGCTCCCCTAATCGCTTGCTTTGCAGCTAGTTTTGAATGTCGTTGTGTGCCAAATTCGCTCCCAGTCCGTGCAAGACTACCTGTTGAACAAACATAGCTAACTCATGTTCCGCCCGCAGTCCCTCCAAAATTGCACGCATAACATGAATTGTTGACAAAAATAGAGATTTTGTAAACTTAAGAGTGATCCACTCACAAAAGAAGAACAAACAGGTGCTTCAAAGGTTGAAGGAAAGAAATCAGTCAAGTATAATGTAAGGTGCATTACGTGTAGATGTGCACTATGTGTTGTTTTTTTTCACATCTCTCATTGTGCTCTGTTGTGTCCTCCCGGCTTGTGTACATCGACGTGTAGATGACTGATGGCAAAACTCGACGTTGCTTGAGGGTCGCCCGGTGGAGTCGATGCACGCTAAGGACTACACGCAGTTCGCTGGAGCCTCCTCCCTCCGGCGATGTGCTTAGCTCCATCAGCAACCCTCCTCGGCGGTCGGGCTGCCGGCCGTCACTGCCACTGCGGATGCTGTCTGCATGCGTCCACTGCTGGGCCTGATTGTACTGTTGCGTCTCTAGCGTCCTGCTCTACTTAGGATCCAAACTTCATGCTAGCTTGGCATTGTCATCAGCAGAGATTAGTGTAGGCGCTGCCTGGGTTTAGGCAGTCATAACTCATCACTGCTGTTTTTCTGGCTGATTCTGACTGCACGACTGTGTTTGTAGCGTTGGTATTATGGTATGGTCCAGTTTTCAGGCAAAACGGGTGACGCCCGGGTTTTAGGTCGTCGACCGTCTGGCAGGGCCCACCGAGAAGACCTGCCAGCCTGAAGATAGAGCTATTTTCTGATGGGCTGGTGAACTGAGTAACAAGCTCTACAGAGCTATGGGAGGTTCTTGGAGAGGTCTCCCATTATGTCTCATTCTTCATTCCTAACTAGTTACTTCCAGTTTTCAGCTACTTTCTGGTGCTAACCCTGACGCGCGCATTTCTGAGTAGCAAACCAAGAGCACTCAGACTTAGACTCTAGAGCGGCAGACGGAGGGGGCAGCAGATGAAGCAACGAGCATGGAAGCCCGTACACTACATCAACAGCTCTGCTGCCCCAACTTGCTGCCTAGGATTTCTAGCATGGTATCAGAGCCAGAGGGCAGCAGTAGCAGTAGAAGACTCGCGTAAACGTGCCAGACAATGCCGGCGGACCCCCATACGCACCAGTGCAGGGGAAATGCTGCCGGGTTTTTTTCCGCAGCAGTGACCAGCTTAGTGGCGGTGTCAAAACTTCCCCACGGCCACTGGGCTAGGGAAATGCTCGCGGATTTTTCCGGCAGCACTGATCCCCACGCATGACGTGAGGAGGTGAGCGGCCAGCGACGTCACGCACCACGACGACAATGCACGTCGCAACGTCAATCACGTGTGACCGTGCTGCAAGGAGCAACAGCAGCAGCATCTTGCAGCAATAACGAGCAGTGGCAGCAGCACCAAGTAGCAGCTGTACGCACAGCAGCAGTCGGCAGCGGCAATAGCTAGCGGCAGCTTGTAGCAGCAGCGGCCCGCAGCAACAAGGAGCAACTGCAGCCAGTAGTAGCAGCGAGCAACAGCAGCAATGCGCTACAGCAGCAAGCAACAGTAGTAGCCGGCTGCAGCAGTAGCAGTAGTGAGCAGCAACTAGCAGCAACCAGTAGCAACCAGCAGTAGCAGCAACAGCTGCAGTAGCGGCCAACAGCAGCTCGCAGTAGCAACAGATGCAACTCGCAACAACAGCAGTTGTAGCCCCCCCTGCCAGCCCGCTGCCTGCAACGAGCAACGAGCTACGAGGTGAGAGGTGCAAGCAGCGAGCTACGAGTAGCGAGCTCGCTGCTCGCTGCTCGCAACTGGCAGTAAGCAACAAGCAGTGAGCAGCGAGCTTGTTGCTCGCTGCTCGTGGCTCGTAGCGAGCAGCGAGCTCGCTGTGACAACCAAGAAAAAAAAGAAGAAAAAAATCCCCCACCCCACAGGTGACTCTACAACAGCTCCACCTGCCACCACAGCCGCTACAGTAGCCACAGCACCCGCAGCATCACACAGCAGCTTTGTAGCAGTAGCTGCTACTACTGAAACAACAATCACAGCAGCAGTTGTAGTAGCTGCAGCAGCTACTGTAGCAACAGACCAGCCGCAACAGCAGTTGTGACGGAAGCAGCAGCTGTAGCAACAGTAGCAGCCATCCTACAGCTGATATAGTAGAGACTCTAGCAACAGCCGCTGCTGACGTCAATAATTCTCAGGTGACGTCAGTGCTGACGTCATCAACAAACAAGCAAAAGAAAACAATCTACAGTAGCAACTCTATAGATAACGCAGTAGCAATTGCTAACGCAACTATCCTAGGCTGACAACACTGTTGACGTAACTATTGACATCAGCAGCACACACAAAAAAAACAGAAGGGGAAGAAGGAGGGCCAAAAAACACTATGGCTGATAGTCCTAGTGGGGAGGGGTCCGCCTCTATTGGGGGGACCCTTAGCCCCCGCTTCCTACAGCAGTTGCACCAGCAGTAGCAGCTAGAGGAGCGGCAATTCAGCAGCAGGAGGAGGAGGAGCAACAGCAGCAGCAGCAGTACCAACAACATCAACAGCAGCAGCAAAAGCAGCAGTCCACGGGATTCGTTGCCGGCTCCTCCGATCCAGTGGCTGCCATTCAGCAACACCTTGCCGCACTGACGCGGCAACTTGCAACACTGCACCCATTGGCATCACATGCACACACCAGTGCCCCGCCGCCCTTCCTTCCTCTTGGGCACGCCAGCCCCGCTATGTCTGCAGCCACGCGTTACCTGGCACAGCAGCAGGCCTAGCGCCAGTGGTAGACAGTGTCCTTAGTCCTTGGCCTCACTCTGGATGCCGGCCGCAGGCAAAAGGACTTTGACACCCTGCCCCCGCAGCTTCAGGCAGGCGAACTGTTTCAGAGCTGGGAGCTTAGCTTCCGCATGTGGGCGCAAGGAGAGGGCCTATGGGCCTACTATACTCTTCCGTACGACTCCACCTAGGCCGACCAGCTGTATGATGCTGGTCACGCAGTACGCGCCCTCGTCCTAGTCACTCCTTTGACATCACGCCTAGCCATAGAGCCCTTCCTTGGCAACTTCACCACTGGCGGGACACCAGACCTTGCAGCCGCATGGCACATCCTCACCCGTCCACATCGCCTATCCAGCGAGGTTGAGACCAGCCGTCTGTTGCGGGAGTTCAACTCCGTGCACATGGGGCAGACCGAGACGGTCACCTCTTACTCACAAGGGGCAGAGGACATCCTCCGTCGCCTAGGCACCTCTGCTCCACCTCCTTTGGCCGCGCCCCTGACCATCAAGCGCAGTGCCACCGCCGCGTATGCCGACGTCTTTGTTCACAACACCCACGACGTCCTCTCCACCATGGTGGCTCAGGGCACTCTCATGCCCTGGGAATACAAGCTGTTCCTCAGGATTATGGAAGCTCGTCTAAAGTCGCGCCTCTAGCGTAGAGAGGCCCTTGCCTCACCTGCCGTCGCCTCCGTAGTCGTTGCTTCCCCTACAGCAACTACATCCACCAGCTCATCATCGTCAGGAAAGAAGAGGCGCAAGGGCAAGAAGAGCAAGGGCCAGCAGTAGCAGCAACAACAACAGCCGGCGTGGTCCAGTGGTGGTGGCTCGGTCTGCCACAACTACGGCCAGCCATGACATGGGTGATACACGTGCTCGCTGCCGTTAGACGAGGCACGCGTCATCGCTACCATGTGTTGCCAGCGTGAGCTCCGTCTCGCCTCTTCCACCATAGTTGTCGCCGGCCTTGATCCCTCCACCCCGACCAGTAGCTACACTCGTCCGACAGCCACACCGGTCCTCTCGTCGCCAGCTCCGTAGTAGCACTATTCACAATCGTCGGCGCCGTTGTTTCCATCACCGGTGCAATCCTCCTCCTACCCGGGCTCCGGCGCTGCCACTGCGTACCCCGTCTACACTCCAAAACCGTCCACTCGTGAGCGTCAGATGGAGTAGTTCATCGCACTCCAGCTCAGCTTGCCTCACCCTCCCCCCCCCAAGGAAGGGCGAGTTGCATCACCTCCTGCCCGTAAGGGTGCACACGAATCCTTGGATTCGTGAATCTGGTTCATGAATATCGAATCCAAAACTGGATTCACGAATCCGGATCCACCCTTGGGTCTTGTTTGGGATTCACGAATCCTATGGTCGAATCCAGGCCGAGTCCTCCAGGAGGCCTCGGTCTGTAAATACACAATGAGACCAGCTCAAATCCGGAAGACGGGAATTCTAAGTACGCTTGACCGCGGCGCGCGCGCCAAAGTTTAAAGTTTGGACATCCGAATGTTGGATACCGACATTCCCATGCTACGGGAGATTCGCTCCAAGGATCGAACCGCTGGTGCATGTCACCATCTGCCATGCATCCGACCATCGAAATCACAACATTGCCTGCTATTGGTCAAAATCATGCTAAGAGATTGACAAGTAACCACGTGTATGTTGCCACACCTGTACAATGCACTCCACCGTTTTTGAGGTCCTGTCAATCTGGGGACGTGCATCACCACGTGGCGACATGCATGGCTGGACTGTGGACGTCTCTGTGGCGATCTGACAGATTACCATCCAGCCGTTCATCATGTTTACAGTACACTTGTACAGCGTGTACCTTGCGATGCAGAGTACGTAGACAGGAATCATGTCCAGTGAAAAATGTGGCAGAGATCCGCTCCTAGAGTCAGTTTGATCGTTCGACGAGAACGTCGGTACCATGGCCGGTGAGGGAGACGCCCCTGTTGTTCCTGTTGTTCAGGATGACACGACGACTGACTCTGACGATGAGGCTGAGGAGGAGGAGCAGATTGGCGACAAGCGCAAGCGGAGAGACTCAGTCGTGTGGGGGTGTTTCAAGAAAGTCTGCAACAACTCCAACCGCGCCACGTGCCTCCTTTGCACCAGACACCCTAACAACCCCGTGACCATCAGCTGCAAGGATGGGGCTACCTCGGCAATGTGGAAGCATCTACGAAAGGTTCACAAGGAGCGGCACACCCAACTCAAGGCCATGGTGGCAGCCAACAAACTGGATGATGCACGGGCGGCAGCCGCGGAAGCAGACACCGAGGTGGCAGCTGCCAACCCCGAGAATGCCCCCGTGTCCCGGGGTGCTGCTGGAGTGGGTCTTGTGTTCAAGAAGAAGTACTTTTTGTGCCTGCTCTGGAAGCACCTCGTGGACAAAAACTTGTCCTTCAACTCCATGGACTCTTTTTGGCTTGCCAAGGCTTTTGCCCACGCAAATCCAGCAGCCGCTCTCCCCGGGCGCATGACTTTCGCACGCCTCATCCGCCTGGCTGCTCCTGCCTACCGCGCACGCATCAAGGTCCTCCTCGGTGCCGTGACCAGCGCGATCAGCTTCACCACTGACGGCTGGAAGGCCATCAACAACACAAAGTATCTGGGCGTCACCGGCCACTGGATTGACCACAACTACAAAATCCGGGCCATTGCACTGGCCTTCCCTGCCATCGCCCGCGGTGCCACAGCAGAGAACCTGTACCAGCTCCTCAAGAACGCCTTGCAGCAGTGGGGATTGTGGGACAGAATTTTCTGTCTCACGGTTGACAACGAGTCAACCAATGACGCGATGATTGACCAGCACCTCGTACCGCACAACGACTCCTTTGAGAAGGCTGGACACATACGATGCCTCGGGCACATCATCAACCTGGCCGTGGGCGATCTCCTCAAGCAGCCGCGGATCTCTGCCATTCTCCAGCAAGTCCGTGCAATTGCGGT
>SZWC01012136.1:23520-52655 GCA_023375785.1 Penium margaritaceum
CATGCAGCCAAGTAGTCAGGGCAGGCATGCCGTCATGCATTCCAGTGGACATGGCAGGTATGCCGTCATGCAGGAGGACATGTTCAAACAGTGTGTTTTCTGAACCGGTTAAGAAGTGCTCTTTTTGGATGAAGTTGTTTGAAGTTTAATGTGATGCAGAAGGAAGTATGTTGGTGAATGTGATGTACAATTTCAGAAGCCACATTATGAATGCATCTTGTCCATGAACATATGAAATGCAAAGCCACTATGGAGAGTGAACAAGTAACCCTTGTACACAATATTGGATGGATTCGTTGGATTCACGAATCTGACAGGATTCGCGAATCCGGGTCTCGGATTCGCGAATCCGAATCCACCCTTGGATTCGGACTCACGAATCTGAATCCAGGCTTGGATTCGCGAATCGGATTCGGTGTGCAGCCTTACCTGCCCGTCTGCTCTGCCGTGCATGACTGAGACTGAGTTTCGGTCGTGTCCCGCCACTTCGTCAGTTTCATTGTCTCCTATGCTCTCTTCTGATGTGCTATCTTGTATCTCTTCTGCTCCCCTCTGTGACGACGTCGCATGGCTTGAAGATTGGCAGTCTCAGATCGTGCCGCCGTCCACCGCGTCCACGTCTCTTGCGTGCTGCCATGTGACTGTTTGTGATCTGGCGACTCCACTTCAGGACCCTGGCGAGACCTCGATCATCGACTCCGGGGCCACGTATCACATGACGGCTTCTCGCAAGGCCTTCAGTATGCTTGGTCATATTGGCGATGTGTCCGGTGTCCGGACGGGCTCCAGACAGGTCTTTCCTGTCTGCGGCGTCGGAGTCGTTCGTTTCCGTGGTCCTTCCGGTGATGTCTTCGTGACTGATGTCCTCTTTGTCCAAGGTCTTGAGCTCAGCCATCTGTCCGTCAATGTCCTTGACCGCATGAGCATGGACGTTCTGCACTCACGTGGCATTGGCACCGTGTTGTTATGTCCATCCGGTCTTGTCGTTTTGCACGCTACCGCCCGCGGCAACCTGTGGCATGTGCCTCGTCCGTCCTCCGCTCCCTCCATCCCCTCCTCGTTGGTCACCATAGGCCATGTGTTTATCACCAGCACTCTCACCGCAGCACACACGTCTCTTGCACCGCCGCCTTTGCCACGTCCACTCTGCTGCCGTCCACAGCATGCTCCGCACCCAGCCAGCCAAGGGCCTTGACCCGGCCTCCTTCCCTTGGCAAGATCCATCGGTCCTCATACCCTCAGTCTTGCTCTCGTGCGTCCGTCCCTCTAGACCTAGTCCATTCCGATGTCATGGGTCCTCTCCCTACCGAGTCTGTCGGGGATAATGGACGATAAGTCCTCACCCTCACTGACGACTCCTTTCGCTACCGCTGGGTCTTCTGCCTTCCACAGAAGAACGATATGTCTCCTGCCATTCAGGACTGGCTTGTCCGTGCGGAGCACGAGTGTGGTCGGCATCTTTGCCACTTTCGCTCTGATCGCGGTGGAGAGTACATGGAAGAGACCACAATTTTTCTCGCCTCCCGCGGTATCCACCACGAGACGTCGACGCCTTACACACCAGCCTCAAACGGCGTCTCCGAGTAGTGGAATCGCACCATGGTTGATGCCGTCCGCACCATGCGTGTGGAGTGTGGCCTCTCCGATTGCTTCTACCTCGCAGCCATGGCCTACATGACGTGGGTCCGGAACCAAATTCCCCATGGCCTTTTTCCCCGCCAGTCCACGCCGTACCAGCACTGGTGCGGTCAGCGGGCTGACCTCCACTCGGCTTGCATTTGGGACTGCATGGCCATTGTGTGGGTGCCTGTTCCACAGCAAGGCGGCAAGCTTGCTTCCCGCGGACGTCCCTGTACCTTCCTTGGTTTTTCCCGTCAGTCTAAAGCCCGGCGCTTCTGGGATCCCTCCCGGCACTGCATCGTCGAGTCTTGCGATGCCCTCATCTTTGAAGAGTTGTTTCCTTGTGACTTCGTTCGCTCCGGCTCATCCATTTTCCTTCCATCGCGTGGGGAAATGGTGAGTCCGTCCTTCGTCCTGCCGCTTCCGGGCGACACATCACCTGATCCCTCAGGGCCAGCACCCCCGCCCCTGTCCGCTGGTCCCTGCGAGTCGGCAGCCCAAGTCGTGTACGTCGGATCCTCCGCCCCGGCAGCACTGTAAGAGTCTGCTGGTCCCTCCGGGCCGGCAGCCCTAGTCACGTCCGCTGGCCCCTCCGCGCCGGCAGTCGCGTCCGAGTCTGCTGGTCCCTCCTGGCCGGCAGCCCCAGTCACGTCCGCTGGTCTCTCCAGACCGGCAGCCCTTTCCGCCTCTGTTGGTCCCTGCGGGCCAATACATCTGTCTGTGTCCATTCGCCCCTCCGAGCAAACAGCCTCGGTCGTGTTCGCTGGCCCCTCCATGCCGGCAGCCTAAGTTGCGTCCGCTGGCCCCTCCGCGCCGACAGCCTCGTCCACGTCCCCTGGCCCCTCCGGGTTGACAGCTTAGCTCGCGTTCGCTGGTTCCTCCCGGCAAGCAACCCTTTCTGCCTCTGCAAGCACCACGCACTCAACGCCATCTCCTTCCCTACCTCACTACAGGCGTGGCCCACACGGCAGCCTCCGAGCCAGGCCGTCAATGAGTGCGCAGCCCGCCACACCGCACCTTGTGGCATCTTGGCCCCCCGTCGCCCCATGTGTCTCTTCCGCTCCTACGATAATGAGTGGGGACCATGGTACCAAGGCCATCGGCCTAACCACTTCGGCCATCATTGCAGACCTCCACCCAGGCTCCGCACTGGGCTACTTCATGCTCCATCACGAGCATTGGCATGCTGTCACGGCTGCACTCACACGCATCCCGCCCAGGGCTTGAGATGCACATGCCCTTGCAGTTTGCTCCACGGCATGCCCGGAGCACCCTGCCACCCTACACGAGGCTCTAGCCTTGTAAATTCTCTCCTGTATATGTTTTCCCCTCTGGTGTGGCCATGAGTGTGCAGAGCCTGCTGACGCGGAGAGTGGAGGTGACGCACAGTGAGCGCACGCGACACCACCGACGACAGCTCAGTTGGCTCCATCCGTGCTCGCCTCCCTCTGCCAGCAGTGCCCTCGCACTAGCGGCCTAGATCGTACCTCTTTGCTGATCTAGATTTGCTAGTGCTACAATACTCTGGCTTACATTAGTCTATCAAGCCACTTAATGTTACTTTTGTTAGACCTAGCCTAGGTCTGAACCCATAATTAGGTTAGGTTGTGGTTGTGGGGCTCGAGTGGCTTTTTGCACTCGCAGCTAGTGGGTGGCGGCGAGCGGAGCTCGCCGCCCGACGGGTGAGCTTGAATAGAGAGCTGACCCCGTAAGGATCTCTCTCGCTCTCGTTCGAAGCCATGGCGGACCTCCATGGCCGCCCGCGTTAACCCGGACCTAACTACCTCAATCCTTGACCATTTTGACCTGAGATTTGTCCCATTGGATTCGTCCCTCTTCCCTTATGGTATCAGAGCCCTGATCGCAAGGCGTAGAGGAAGCTGAGGAGAGAGAAGGGCAGAAGTGAGCGGCGGCACGAGAATCGGCGCTGGAAGTCCGCGGCGGCTCAAACCGCCGCAGAAGCAGGCCGGTGCCGCCGAAGGAGCTCGCGCAAGGCGGCCAGCTTCCTCCAGGGGCTGTGCGCAGCAAGAGAGCCGCGCAAGAGGGTGGAGAAGGCCTCCACCACAAGACATAGCCGCGGATGAAGGGGGCCGCGACCTAAGGGGTCGCGTACGTGGCACATGGAGTAGAAAAGGGGAGGAAGGGGTCGCAGCAGAGCTTCCCCTCAAGGGCACACGCCCCTCAAGGGCACACGCCCCTCAAGGGCACACTCCCCTCAAGGGCACACGCCTTGCGGCTGGCCCCCCCAAGCATCGTCGGCGCCAACGGCCTAAGGACCCGCGCCCAACATGATCGCCGCTGGTTTGGCTCGGGGCGGCAATGCCAATCCCGGCACAAATCTGCTTGTGGAGAACCAAGAGGCGAACCAACCTGCCGTAACCTCTGGCACAGTGACGTGGGACGAGATAACCAAGGTGTTTGCTCACAAAGACTTGACGCCACCGCCCCTCGGTGCTCGCGATTTTCTGGTGTGGAAGGACATCTCCCTCGCATGGGCGGCAGAACACGGCCTCGAGGACCTTTACCTCATGCCGCCAACCGATGACGCCGATGAGCGCGTCCATCTACGCGCCTTCAACGCGTTAGCTCGTGCCCTCCCCGACGACCAAGCCTACTCCATCCATCGCCTTCGCTTTGGCGGCAAAGGTGAAGACCCTGCCAACCGACGCAGCGGGGCACCTCGTCCACATGAGGTGTGGCAGCACCTCGCCACCCGTGAGGAGGAGAGGGGGATGACCTTGGTCATCTCCCTGTGTGACCGGCTCCGACAGCTGTATCCCAAGCCAGGGGCACCAATAGCCGAGTACTGGGATGCTGCAATGGACCTACGCCGACGGATCTTGGGGCTTGGCGCCCCATGCTCTGTGTTAGAGTGGCTCGATCCTCTTCTCCTCCATCTAGGAGAGCCATACAAGGAATTCCGCGACGTCTTCGCGTCACCAACATCGAGAGCACAGATCTCTCAGAGGTGTTCGAGGAGTTACGACACTACAAGGATACTCTACGCGGAGAGGCATGGGATGCAGACACCCCAGGAGCCAGTGCCTTTGTGCATCAGGCTGCATCATCGGCTCCCTCAGGATCAGGATATGGTGGATGGTGTGGCGGAAGAGGGGGCGGCGGGGGTCATGGCACACAGTCAGGAGGAGGGCGTGGTGGTCGTGGCAGGGGCGCCGTGGGGCATATGTGCAACTACTGCGGGCAGCACGGGCACTTCTGGCGTGCGTGCCCTGAGCTTCTCCGTATCATGACACCTTCACCGCAGCTACAGTTGGCGCCACCAGCACGTCCCCAGTTTGGTCATCAGCTTCATCCGCCAGCGTGGTCAGCACAGGGCTCAGGTGGATCTCGTGCAACCCCACCATTTGGCGCAGCCACGTTCGGCCCGCCAGCACTTCCCCAGCTGCCAGGACCATACCTCATAGATCAGGGGCCTCTCCTTATATGCCAGGGACCGCCCTATGTCCCTGCGAACGCCACTGCTCCAGTTCCTGCACCGGCATGGGCACAGCATGTCTATGCTGCTATGGCAGAGGCGCAGCAGCCCATGACAGCAGCACCACCTATGGGTTGGACCGCCCCTGTGGAGCTCCAGCCACCACAGCCTATAGCAGCACTGCAGCCGCCAGGTCAGCGGTTTGGGCACACGCATGTCACCACATCGCACGCATTGCCCATGCATGAATGGTTGTATGACACCGCTGCTTCGCATCACATGTCGCCGCATCGCCAGCTTTTTGCATCTTTTTATGCTGCACCAGATGTAGAAGGGGTGAAGACAGGGTCTAGGGAAGTGCTTGATGTTGAGGGAGTGGGGAGGTTGATCTGGCTGACAGGTGTCTTGTACGTACCCAGACTCAGAGTGAACTTGTTGTCTGGTGGCCAGCTCGACCGCCAAGCCAGTCTTTCCTCTGTCATGCAGAGGCAACGATGCACTTTGTTTGATGCGTCTGGTGCTCTGCTGGTTGATGGGCCGCTACATGCTGACATGCTTTATCGTCTAACGCTGTTCCCATTTGTCTCCACGCATTCACACCGAGCACAGACACATGTCATAACCGCCACTGACACAAAGCACACCGAACTACTGCACCGCCGTCTCGCGCACATCCACACAGACCTGGTTGAAGACATGCTTAAGCACAAAACTGCACGAGGTTTGCATCCAGAGGACTGCCTCCACAGACTGAAGTTGGACACCTGTCTTGAGTGCCATGAGGGAAAGGCCCACAGGCAAGTCTTCCCAAAGTCTACGGCAGAAAGCAAGGGGCCCTTGGATCTGGTCCATGCTGACCTAACTGGACCCATGCCCACTCCCTCCGTCCAATATGGGTCACAGTATGTACTGACACTAACTGATGATTATAGTCGGTTCCAATGGGCCTTCCTGCTGAAAACCAAAGCAGATGCACAACAGGCCATCATTGAGTGGATCACACTTGCAGAGAGGCAGACCAAGTGCAAGTTGCTGAAACTACGAGCAGACCGTGGTGGTGAGTTCATGGGTGCTCTGACCACTGCACTGAAAGCAAAGGGCATAGAACATCAGACCACTGCACCATATACACCTCAACAAAATGGAGTTGCAGAGCGATAGCATCGCACCCTAGGGGACGCTCTGCGCACACTCTTGACAGAATCAGGTCTGTCCTTTGGCTTCTGGGAGGAAGCAGTGAAGTACGTCACCTGGGTGTGGAATCGTGTACCGCAAGGTCCACTGCCTAAGGCAGTCACTCCCTAGGAGCGATGGTTCAAGAAAAGGCAGATCTCCGTCCTGCCAGGGTATGGGGCACAATGGCATGCGTCCGGTTTGCACAGCCACAACGCGAAAACAAGCTCAGTCCGCGTGGACATTGGTGTGTGTTTGTGGGAGTCTTGCATGCCTCAAAGGCATGGCGGTTTTGAGATCCCACGAGGCACTGCTTCTTAGAAAGCCGAGATGCGTCCTTCCTGGAGCACATGCCCTGCAAAGCCTTTTGCACTTTGAGGCAGGCACCAACCGTCACAACCCCCGAACACTACCCACTCTACGTGAGTGTGCCGGTGTTTGTCTCAAGTGAACCCATACCGCCCTCCAAGGTACAGGAAGGGATGGTAGAGAATGAACCCATCCCAGCTGATCTTCTTACCCCCACGGACCTCACTAGCACTGAGTCGAGCGCACCACATTCACCACCGAGACTGTCACCTCAACAACAGTCCAGTGAGACTGAACAGGATAAGACACCTCCACCTGCTCCTGTCCGGCGCTCACTCCGAGATGTTCCTCGAGTGAACTACAGACAGTTTTACCACACCGCCGGCCCCACTGAGGTGAAATCCACACTAGTGGAGCCACTAACCCTCACAGAGGCCAGGGGACGCACCGATGCTGCGGAATGGGAAAAGGCCATGGCAGCTGAAATCAACGCCCTCCTCAAACACGAAGTGTTCGAGCTGGTCCCTCTACCGCCTGGACGAAAGGCCATCGACGTAAAATGGGTCTTCAAGCTGAAACTCAACCTTGCCGGTCTGATTGAGAAATACAAAGCACGCCTGGTGGCCAAAGGGTTTCACCAAGTGCCCGGGGAAGAATTTTCTGACACATATGCTCCTGTGGGGAAGTATGGAACCAGCCGAGCACTGCTCGGAGTTGCTGCCCACGAAGATTGGGAAATACATCAAATGGATGTAAAAAACGAGTTCCTGAACGGCCCTCTTGAGGAGGAGTTGTATGTCAAACAACCAGAAGGGTTCAATGACGGGACTGATCGTGTGTGGTTGCTGCTGAAGGCCCTCTGCGGTCTGAAGCAGGCACCCAGGTGCTGGAACAAGAAATCAGTCACACACTTGAAACAGGGGGGTTCACTCAAAGCGTTTGTGATCCCTCCCTCTTCTTGCACCGGGAGAACAATGTTCCGGTCGCACTACTTGTCTATGTAGACGACCTTCTCATCCTGTCCCCCTCACTCACCCTGATCACTCAAACCAAGGCTCTTCTCACTCAGCACTACAGCATGACAGACTTGGGTGAGGCACACAACTTCTTGGGCATGACCATCACTAGAGACAGATCCGCGTGCATACTCACGCTGCATAAAGGACAGTTCACTGCACACCTCACTGCACGCTTCCAGCATCTTGTATATCACCTTCCTCACCAGCACTCTCCCATGAGTCCCGACGTGTATGCACATCTGTTGGACGCACACACCACAGATTACGGACCCGACTGTGATCCCACACTGTACAGACAGATCACTGGCCGCCTGTCCTACCTGGCATCCACTACACGTCCTGACATCTCATGCGCTGTCAATGTGTTGGCCCAGTTCAGCCAGCAGCCGCGCAGCACGCACCACGAAGCCTTGCTGAAACTGCTCTGCTATGTGCTGGACACCGCTGGCTCTGGCCTGGTCTTTGCCCCAACTTCAAATCCTTTGCTGCATGGGTATTCTGATAGCGACTATGCCCGCGACATGGTGGCTCACAGCAGGGGCGGGTATGTGTTTCGGGTGTGGGGTACGGCTGTGTCATGGCGCAGCGCTAAGCAGGCGTGTGTGGCACGCAGTGTGGCTGAGGCAGAGTACATGGCCGTGGGTGAGGCTGCTTGCGAGTGTATCTGGTTGGGACGGTTGCTTGAGGAATTGGGCTTGCATGCCGCTGCTGTTCCTCTGTACTGCGACAACTACGCTACACGCCGCATTGCCATAAATGATGGTGTGCTGCATCCCCGCACCAAGCACATAAGCGTCGAGCATCACTTCGTTCATGAGGCAGTCGAGGCAGGGGTTGTGCAAGTCTGTCCCATTCCAGGTGACCAGCAACTCGCTGATTTTCTCACCAAAGCCCTCCCCTCTACCTCTCTCCAACTCCAGCTTCAACGACTGGACTGCACAATTGCCACACTCATGTCCAAGGCGGCGTGTTAATTTTCTCCTGTATATTTTTTCCCCTCTGGTGTAGCCATGAGTGTGCAGAGCCTGCTGACGCGGAGAGTGGAGGCGACGCACAGTGAGCGCACGCGATACCACTGACGACAGCTCAGTTGGCTCCATGCGTGCTCGCCTCCCTCCTGCCAGCAGTGTCCTCGCACTAGCGGCCTAGATCGTATCTCTTTGCTGATCTAGATTTGCTAGTGCTACAATACTCTGGCTTACATTAGTCCATCAAGCCACTTGATGTTGCTTTTGTTAGACCTAGCCTAGGTCTGAACCCATGATTAGGTTAGGTTGTGGTTGTGGGGCTCGAGTGGCTTTTTGCACTCGCAGGGTGAGCTTGAATAGCGAGCTGACCCCGTAAGGATCTCTCTCGCTCTCGTTCTAATCCATGGCGGACCTCCATGGCCGCCCGCGTTAACCCGGACCTAACTCCCTCAATCCTTGACCATTTTGACCTGAGATTTGTCCCATTGGATTCGTCCCTCTTCCCGAGATGCACATGCCCTTGCAGTTTGCTCCACAGCATACCCGGAGCACCCTACCACCCTACACGAGGCTCGAGCCTCCCCCCAGGCGGCATACTAGGATGTTGCCTATGCCAATGAGCTCCCTGCTATCCGTCGGCACCACGTGTACGACCTCGTCGGTCGCCCTCCAAGTCAGAAGGCCATTGGTGCCAAGTGGGTCTTCCAATGCAAATGGAAGCCGGACCGGTCCTCGGACAAGTATAAGGCCCGCCTCACAGCCAAGGTTTTTTCTCAGGTCCCTGGGGTTGATTTTGACCAGATCTTTGTCCCAATTGGCCGATTCTCCACTAGCGGAGTGCTCTTCAGCCTGGTTGCCCAGCACGGGTGGGAACTGCATCGGATGGGCGTATGTAATGCTTTCCTTCATGGCTCGCTGGAGGGAGAGGAGCTCTACATGGTGCAGCCTCCAGGCTTTGACAATGGCACTGGGAAGGTCTGGCGGCTACGGAAGGCCCTCTATGGCCTAAAGCAGTCACCTCAGTGCTAGAACCATGAAATTAGTCGCACGCTCCTCCGTAGCGGCCTCCTGCATAACACTGCTAACCCCGCACTGTTCATCAGCCCGCAAGGCTAGGCCTTCACCGCTGTCCTGGTCTCGTCAACGATCTTCTCATTGCGTCGCCAGACATGGCTGCCGTCTAGCGTGTCAAGGACCTGCTGCACACCGCCTACCATATGAAGGATCTTGGTTCTGCCCGAGTTTTCCTTGGCATGGAGCTCGAGCATGATCACTCCCAGGGCATCCTACACGTCCACCAGGCTGCCTATGTACAGACTCTATCCACTCGCTTCGCCGAGGACCTGCTCCTTGTGCCGAGTGCGTCTTCACCCATGTCACCGGATGGCCAGGTGAAGCTGAAGACCTCTAACCCAGCTATTCTGAGGGAGCCAGTTGACGTGACCACGTACCTACAAGGCATCGGGTCACTAATGTTCCTGGCGACGACGACACGCCCAGATATTGCGTTCGCCGTCAGCCTCCTAGCTCAGTTCTCTCAGGAGCCGCGTCGCCTCCACTTCAAGGCCACGATCAGAGTACTGTGCTATGTCGTCTTGACTCCACAGCGAGGTCTCATGTTCCGCCGACAGTCATCTGTGGTCGCGGTGGGCTACACTGACAGTGACTTGGCTGGCAGTCCGGACGGCAAGAGTCGCTTAGGCTGGATCTTTCTGGTTGGTGACACAGCTGTGTCCTGGCGCAGTGGCAAGCAGGGGTGCATTGCACGTAGCACTACTGAGGCTAAGCACGTGGCCCTTCGCTTAGCCGCATGTGAGAGGGTGTGGTTGCGTCGTTTGTTGTCTGAGTTACGTCAGACCATCGCATCCATCACGTTGCATTGTGACGATGAGAGTGCCATGGCCATCGCCGACAATGACGGTGTGCACGACACACGCACAAAGCACATCAATGTTGAGTATCACTATGTGCGCTTGTTGTTGTACGACGGCAGCGTCAGCATTGTGTGGGTTGAGACAGCACGGCAGCTGGCTGACATCTTGACCAAGGCACTGAAGTGCGACTCGTTCAAGAAGGCCATGAGTTTGGCCGGTGTGCATCCGTGAGTTGCACTCTTTGTTCATACCTGCATCTCTCTGTGCCCTGGGGGAGTCTGTCTGTTGAATGTGTCGCTGACTGCCCATATGCACCGCGCCTGTGAGTCATGGGGGAGTATTGTTTTTTCCTCACACCTCTCATGGTGCTCTGTTGTGTCCTCCCGGCTTGTGTACATCGGCGTGCAGATGACAAATGGCGAGACTTGATGTTGCTTGAGGGTCGCCCGATAGAGTCGACGCACGCTGAGGACTACACGCAGTTCGCTGGAGTCTCCTCCCTTTGGTGACGTGCTCAGCTCCATCGATAGGCCTCCTCGGTGGTCGGGTCGTCGGTGGTCATTGCCACTACGGATGCTGTCTGCATGCGTCCAGTGCTGGGTTTGATTGTATCGTTGCGTCTGTAGCGTCCTGCTCTTCTTAGGATCCAAATCTCATGCTAGTGTGGCACAGTTGTCACCAGGGATTAGTGTAGGTGCTGCGTGGGTTTGGGCAATCATAATCCCTCAGTGTTGTTTTTCTAGCTCATTCTGACCACCTGACTGCATTTGCAACGTCGGTATTATGGTATGGTCCAGTTTTCAGGCAAAACGGATGACGCCCGGGTTTTGGGCTGTCGGCCGTCTTGCAGGGCTCGCGGAGAAAACCTGCCAGCCTGAAAACATAGCAATTTTCTGATTGGCTGGTGAACTGAGTAACAAGCTCTACAGAGCTGGGGGAGGCTAGTTCTTGGAGGGGTCTCACATTGTGTCTCATTCTTCATTCCTAATTAGTTACTTCCAGTTTTTAGCTGTTTTCTGGCGCTAACACTGGCTCGCACATTTCTAAGTAACAAACCCGGAACACTCAGACTTAGACTCTACAGCGGCAGAATGAGGGGGCAACAGACTAAGCAACGAGTGTGGAAGCCCACACAGTGCATCAACAATACTGCTGCCCCAACTTGCTACCTAGGATTTCTAGCACTATGTTGGTGCGTGTGCTTTGAGCTCCCTGAGTGCTACACAGTGTTGTGTAGTGCTCCAATGATGCTCCACGAGCTACATTGCTTGTTTTGTGTTATGTATGGTGCATTGTTGCCACCAAGTTCACACATGCATGACTGGTAGAGTTTTCTTGGTGGTCAAGACCTGGGCACGTGGTGGTCTCTGCCAGTGCCCTTGGAGACCCCATCATCATTAGATACACATTGGCACAAATATTGTAGGTAGTGGCAACACGCCAGTGCTAGAGTTGTACCGGGCAAGCGTGAATCATGAGACAGTTATGGCGACGACAGAGATAAGATGTTGGCCAAAAGCCTTTGAGAATACACGTGAGAACAACATATGTGGGAGTAACAAGCTAGCAAGCTAGTAGCTATCAGTTGACCGGGCCACCCACTCAAGTGGCTCAAAGAGGGGCCCGACCGCCAGCCTGGGGTCAAACCAAACCGGTCAGAAAAGAGCCGCCGTGGTTTCTCACACTCTGGAACGGCCAAGAGTGTGGCCCCGTAGGAACAGCAACCCGGTGCTCAGAGCTAGCAAGGCATGCATGTCGATCATGTAGAGAACCACATCGACCACGAGCGTATGTTGATGCATGTATCTCCCTGGTACTCTTCTCTTATGTCTCAGCTAAGTGAAGGCTAATCACCACATGATGATAACAGCAAGTATGCTCTCGGGGGGAACTGAGCTTGTGATACGTGGCCCCAAAGTTGATGATCCAGGTCTCTGATAGAACCTGGACCGGTGTGGCCAGGTTGCTGGCAGTCACATGGTAGTGGCCGAGCGACGCGGACGTCGTGGACGGAGGTGCGAACCGGGATTGCCAGTCATCCAGCCAGGCAACATCAGCACGATGAGGAGTAGGTGGGAAGGGCGCGGCACAAGATGGAGTGGACGAAGGTACAAGGCACAACCGTAGCACAGACTCTGTCATGCAGGGTAGGGCAGTGGAACCAACGACGAAGCAGCTCGCACTTCCTTGGGGAGGAGGGCGAGGAAGGCCGAGCTGGAGTGCGATGAACTGCTCCAACTGACGCTCGTCGGTGGAGGGTCCGACGAAGTAGACCATGTGTGGTGTGACGGCACCGGAGTCCAAGAAGGAGGAGGGATGCTCCTGTGACGGAGGAGCGGGCGCGGACAGCTGCGGAAGAAACTACGGTGGAGCCGTCGCAAGCGGTGCGGATGGAGCAAGAGCAGCAACAGTCTCGGTAGTGGTGGCAAGGCAATGCTCACGCTGGTGATGCATGGTGGCGATGACACGAGCCTCGTCAGTCGGGAGCGAACACGTGTACCACCCGTGTCCTGACTGGCCATAGTTATGGCAGACAAGGCTGCCGCCACCGGATCTGCTAGACTGCTCCTGTTGGCCCTTGCCCTTCTTGCCACTGCCCTTCTTCTTGCCAAACAAGGAGACGCCAAAAGACGCTGCTGCTGCTAGGAAGGCAACAGCCACTGAGGTGACAGCATGAGAGGCAAGGGACTCCGTGCGATGGATGTGTGACTCCTGACGCGCCTCCTCAATGCAAAGGAAGAGCTCGTATGCCCAGGGCATGAGGGTACCCTAGGCAGCCATTGCGGCGAAGACCTCCTAGGATTAGTAGACAAAAACGTCAGACAAGACGTCGGTGGCGCCACGCTTGATGGTCAGGAGAGCGGAGAGAGGGGGTGGAACAGCGTCTCGGAGGTAGCGCAGGATGTCCTCTACGCTTTGCCAATAGGAGGTGACCGTCTCGGTCTCCCCCATGCGGAGGGAGTTGAACTCCCGGATCAGGCGGTCTCGGCATCACTAGGAAGACGATGAGGGCGCGTAAGTACGTGCCACGCTGCTGCGGGGTCAAGGAGTGTGCCAGTGGTGAGGTCGATGAGGAAGGGCTCGAGGGCGAGATGTGCAGCAAGAGGGACAACAAGGACAAGGGCACGCGCAGCACGACCGGCGTCATCTACTTGGTCAAACTTTGTGGAGTCTATGGGGCAGGACGTAGTAGGGCCACAAGCCCTCACCCTGTGCCCAGATCCGGAAATGAGCTCACAGCTCCGATACTGCTCGCCAGCCTAAAGCGGTGGCGGTGGAGTTTCGAAGTCCTTCGGCCTGCGGTCGGCACCCAGAGTGGGGCCTAGGATTGACGTCAGCGTCTGCCATTGGAGTTGGGTGTGTTGCTGTGCCACGTAGGGTGTGGCATATGATACCGCATGGCTCAAGTACCCGAGAGGAACAAAATGTGCTTTCCCACTCTGTTGTTGCTGCTGTTGCGGCTTCTACGGTGGCTACTAATGCTGCTACTACAGCTGCTGCTACGGCAGCTGTGTTGGCGGCTGTAGTGCCGCTAGCTATTGTGTTAACGTTTTGAGCTGCTGGCACACAGCAGCGAGCGGATTTGTCAAGCCAGCGTGACCGACGGTAGAGCCTGTGGGGTGTTGGTGTTGCTATGGCTGTTGCTGCTACTATGGCGACGGATGTTGCTGCTCCTGCTGCTACTATTGCTCTTGTTGCTACTACTACAGTTGCGGCTACTACTGTTGCTGCTGCTATTATCGCGGCTGCTGCTGCTGCGGCTGATGCTACGGCTGTTGAAGCTGCTACTGCTGCTTCTGCTGCCACTGCTGTTACTGTTGCAGTAGTGGCAGCTGCTACTGCTGCTGTAACTGCTGCAGTTGTTCCAAGAAGGGGGACCCTCCAACAAAGGAGGACCCCTCTCCATTCTCTACCATGGTGTCCTTTGTTTCCCCTCCTCTTTTTTTGTGTGTGTGTGTTGCTGAAGTTAGCACTGACGTCAGTAGCGACGTCAGCCTAGGATGGCTGACATCAATAGTTGTTGTTGTGTTATCTGTTGGGTTGCTGTTGTAGATGTTTTTTTGGGTTTTTCTTTGTTGTTGCTGACTTCAGCAGTGATGTCAACAGTGACGTCAGCCGAGTATGGCTGACATCAGCAATGGCTGTCACGCTGTTGTTATAGTCGCTACTGCTTTAGTTGAAGAGCTACTGCTGCTGCTGTTGTTACTACTGCTGCTACTGCTGCTGCTGCTGCAGCAAGTAATGTTGTTGCTGCTACCGCTGCTACTACAACTGTTGTTGCTGCTACTACTACTACTACTACTACTACTACTACTACTACTACTACTACTACTACTACTACTACTACTACTACTACTACTACTACTACTACTACTGTTGCTGTTGCTGCTACTGCTAAGCTGCTGGTACTACTGTAGCTGATGCAGCTGTTGCAGCCTCTGTGGTGGCCGGTGCTGTGGCAGCAGGGCCAACTGCGAGGTTGCGGGATTTTGTTTGTGCTTTTTTTTTTTTTTCCATCCCTGCGCACTCCGCGCTGCGACCTGCGAGCCGCGAGTAGTAAGCTCGCTGCTCACTGCTTGCTGCGAGCTGCAAGCAGCGAGCTTGCTACTCGCTGCTTGCTGCTTGCTGCTTGTTGCGAGCTGTGAGCAGTGAGCTTGCTTCTCTCTACTCACTACTCATTGCGAGTAGCTACTACTACCGTTCCTTCTGGCAGCTGCTGCATCTGCTGTTGTTGGCTACTGCTGGTTGCTGCTGGCTGCTGCTCGTTGCTACTGCTGCTGCTGCTGCTTGCTGCTACTGCATGCTGCTATTGCTGCTGCCGGCTGCTGCCGCTGCCCGCTGTCGCTGCTCCTGCCAGCTACTGCTGCTGCTGCTACTCGCTGCTCGCTGCTTGCTGCTAACTGCTGCTGCCGCGTGATGCTACTACTGTTGCTGCTTTCTGTAGTCACAGCTGCTTGCTCCTCGTGCTGCTACTATGTGCTTGTTGCGTGTGCTTGCTGCGTGCTGCTGCTGCTGCTACTGCTGCCGCGCTGGCAGCAGCACAGTCTGTTTCCTGGTGTTGTCGCCACGTGCGTCGACGCTGCTCGAGCGTTGGTCCCGCGTGCCGGCCGTGCGTCCACCAACGCTACCACCATGGTGGGGTCAGTGCTGCCGAAAAAAATCGGCAGCATTTCCCCCACATCGGGAGCGTTTTGACGATGCCACCCGGCGGGTCAACTCTGCCGGAAAAAATCTGGCAGAATTTCCCTTCCACGGGCGTGTTCTAGGGACCGCTGGCGTTGACTGGACCTGTTCGCCGGTGTTCTGCTGCTTCTGGTGCGGTCTAGCTCTAATACCAAGCTTGAAATCTCCTATAGCAGCAGGTTGGGGCAGCATCTTTGTTGATACAGCGTGCGGGAACCCACGCTCATTGCTTAAGCTCCCCCCTCAGTCTGTTGCACCAGTGCCTAAGCCTGAGAGCTCTGGTGTTTGTTACTCAAAACTGCGCGCGCAAGAGTCATCGCCAGACAAAAGCTGAAAATTGGAAATGACTGATAAAGAACTGAGAATGAATAACAATGGGTGAATCCTCCAAGAAGTAGCCTCCCCCCAGCTAGAGCTTGTTACTCAGCTCACCAGCTGAGTAACAATTTACTCAATTTTCTGGCACGCAGGGTTTTCTCTGTGAGCCCTGCCAGACGCCCAACAATCCAAAACCCGGGCGTCGTCCGTTTTGCCTGAAAACTGGACCATGCCATATTACCTCCGCTAGAAACGCAGTCGTGCGGTCAGAATCAGCTAGAAAAATAGGATTCAAGAGGTATGGCCGCCTAAGTCGTGGCGGCGTCCTCGCTAGTCCCCGGTACCAACCGTGCCCGAAAATCATGAAACTTGGACCCTATGCATAACACAACGCTGTGAATGCAACAGCGCAATCAGACCCACCACTGGACGCATGTTCACAGCATATGCAGCAACAAAGACTGCCGGTGGCACGACTGCCGAGGAGGTCTGCTGATGGCGCTGAGCTCGTTGGAGGGAGGAGGCTCCAGCAAACTGCGTGTAGGCCTCAGCGTGCGTCAGCCCCCGTAGATGACACTCCATCAGCGTCGTGTCTCGTCGTCAGTCATCTGCACGCCGATGTACACAAGCAGGGAGGACACAACAGAGCACAGTGAGAGATGCGTGAAAACTAACAGATTTTCCCTTGAGTACAGTCAAGGCAGTCAGGAGGACAAGGGGCAGGGAATGTGGCAGCATCAAGCCCATCTGCTAGAAGCACACGAAGCAGGCTTTCAATGGCAGCAGTGTGAATGTGGCACAAGCAGCTATGCAACAGCTGGGCATGCGCATGGGAGAGAGAGCGAGCAACGTGCACATGGGCAGCGGTGGCTGGAACAGGAGCAAAGGTGGGAACACAGAACACTCGATCACAGTGTGTGTCCTACAACAAAGTGTGGCCAGAGGTGCGATGAGAGAGAGAGGTAACGGCGCAGCTAGAGGAGAAGTCCATACCCTGGTCGTTGAGTGTCGTGACAAAGAGAAGAGTCATTTCAAGTGATGGAACATACAAGACATCCGGCAAGAACAGTTCCCCCCAGGGCCAACAAAGTACACAACCCCAACACCCTGAACAAGAAGCAACTAGCCAGAGCGAGTGCAAACAAAATGAACGGGTCAACAAGGCCAAGAGATACAAAGGACAAAATGTGACGAGGTCATGTGGTAGGTGGCTCCAGAGTCAAGGATCCAGAAGCCACCCCACCCACGATATGTTTCTATGAATACTTCTTGTCGGTTACTATGTAACCCTATGCACGCTTTGCGTGCAACACCTGCCTCTTGTTTTTCTTTATTTTTTCCCTTCTTTTCTTCCACAAATTCTCCAGTGGATTTTTTCGTGGGATAACCCACTGGGGAGTCGGTAGACTGTCGCCCTCTGCCGGGTGCGGCAGTCCTCACTGTCTTTTTTGTCTCCTCGCCAGCCGGCTCCCATCCGGTGGTTGCACCCACGAAATTTGTTAACGATCGGACGGGAAGCTTGGCCCACTGGGCCGAAACTGCGGTAGTTGAGGGTCTCCGACCCTTAACTCATCCCATCCGTCGCCCCACAGGCCAGGTCTAGTCCAAGCCATGTGGCACACTGGTGCTACATTCCTCCCACACAGGAATGGACCCGCCCTTGGTGTCCACAATGGGTGTTGAACCCTGGTGCTCTGATACCAAATGTAACGATCGGACGGGAAGCTTGGCCCACTGGGCCTAAACCGCGGTAGTTGAGGGTCTCCGACCCTCAACTCATCCCATCCGTCGCCCCACAGGCCAGGTCTAGTCCAAGCCATGTGGCACACTGGCGCTATAAAAATCGTGGGTGCAATCGCCAGCACGCTCGCTGGCGATTGCCGGCCCTGGGCCGGCAGCGCGGCTTTCGCGCTATTGCGCGGAGGCCTCGCTACACCCGCAACTAGTGCTACTGCGGTTTCTGCAGCTCCGGTGGCTGCTGCTACTATAGGTAATGCAGGCACGCTACAACAGCAACTACTGCTGCTGCTTCTTCCACGCTGCTTTTGTGTGCTGTCGCCACATACTGCTGCTGCCACCGTTGCTACTGCTCGCTTTCGCTCACTGCTGCACACTGCTACTGCTGCTTCGCTGCTGTGTTGCTACAATCGCTGATGCACGCTAGTGCTGTAGCTGCTTCGCCTGCTACGGAGGCTGCTTCTGTTACTCTGCACAGCCGTCAACACTGCTGACTGCTGTTGGTGGTGTTGCTGTTGTAGGTACTGCTGCCAGGCTGCTCCTACTACTATCATTACAGCCGCTGCTGCTGCTACTACTGTTGTTGCGCTGCTACTGCTGCGTGCTGCTGCTGCGACTGCTACTGTAGCTGGTAAAGCGGCTGCTGCTTACGAGGCTACTGCTACCACTACTGCTAAGGAGGTTTCTGGTGCTACTGCTACTCACCTGTAACTCGCAGCCGCCCGCCAGAGGAAACGGCATGATGGTTTCCTCCCCCTTTCATTTTTATCTTTTTTTTTCTAAGGGAGCTACCATGTCCTCCTCCTGCCGCCCAGCAGCACCTGCTGCTGCACCCGGCTGTTGTTGTCTCGCTGATGCAGTGATGATTGCTCCTCCACGCTAGTGCATGCGTGGTGCCACGTGACACTTCCTCACGGCGCCTCAAACTGATTGTCGTTGCACCACAGCTCACTCACCCCTTTGTGCTTTGATACCAAGATAGAATTCATTAGGGAATGCAGCCCATGCAAAACTGCCATGAGCTCTGGGTGTCAGGGGCAGAAAGTGAAGGCCAAATCTGGCTAAATCTGAAACACGTTAAGAACAAGGAGAAAGTACAATGAGCCATGTTGAGAGCTTATGTACTGGGGACTAGCGGCCAGCCCACCAGGCCACGTCATCCCCGTTGCACCAGAAGGCACGAACGGGGAATACATATATCATAGAAATAGAACCACACAATGGAAGTCTCCCAAGGCACCAGAACAGTCAACTGTGTGCCCGGGTCTCAACTGATGAGAAAGTATGCAATGTACCCCATACACACCTTGACTCTACGGTGACACACTGGCATTACCAGCTAGCCAGGCTAGGCAAGTTTAGGCCTCCCGAGACGTCGGGACATGTCACCGGAGGTCCGGGTCTCAGCCACATGCAAGCTGTCTGACAAAAGTCAACAAGGGATCAACCAATCAATGCTAGGTCTCTCAAGGTACCGGTACAAATCACTGTGTACCCGGGTCTCGACCATAGAGGGAATGCACAACCTGCCAGCACCAATATGTGTCAAAAAAATGTGGGGTCTTTCGGGACGCTAGCACAGACCACCAAGTGCCCGGGTCTTGACCACCAAAAAAGCTCTCACAGTCATGCATGTGTGAAATTGGTGGCTAGAATACACCATACATGCACCATACATAACACAGAACATGCAATGTAGCTGATGGAGCATCATCAGAGCAAGCCGAGGAGCTCTCACAACACAATCATATCTACAACTCAGAAAAGCTCAAAATCCACACACCAACATGTAGTCCCTCTATGGTCGAGATCCATGTACACGGTGGTTTGTACCAATACCTCGGGACACCCAGCTCTGATTGATTGAGTCTTTGTTGACTTTTGTCAGACATGTGTAGCTTGCATATGGCTGAGACCTCAACCTCCGATGACATGTTCTGGTGTCTTGAGAGGCCTTAACTTACCTAGCTTGGCTTTCTGGAGGTGGTGTTATACCATCGTAGAGTATGGATGTGTATTGGGTACATTGAATGCTTTCTTGTCCGTCGAGATCCGAGCACCTGGTGGACTGCTTTGGTGCATCGGCAGACCTCTCTTGTGTGGTTTTACATTTAGTGACCTCAGCATTCCCTGTTCGTGCCTTTCCGTGCGACAGGGATGACAAGGCTTAGCGGGCTAGCCGCCAGTCCCTGCTACATAAGCTCTCGGTAGGGCTCATTGTATTTTGTCCTTGTTTTTGATGTGTTCGAGTCTTAGCCGTCAATAAAATGCAGGCAGATTTTTTTCACACATTGGGATAACATGGATGTGTGATCCACTAAGGATGAGCAGCCACCTTACACACTAGTGCCGAGGCAACAGGGAGAAGAGTTGCGGCTGCAGAAGAGGCAAGAATAGATACCCACGCTCCAACGGCCACTGTGAGACACATAATCTAGCCACAATGTCATTGGCCACTTCTGCGGTGTGGAGACAATCAACGCTCCAGTCGTGGCTAGGTGTACAAGAGCCCGAGGCTCCCCTGAAGGTGTGAAAATGGGGCAGCTGTCGATGTGCAAATTCAGCTGACTGCGCTCAAGGTAGTGTCTAGTGCCGTGGCAATAGGTGTGGCACTGGCGCAAGATGTTGTGGCAATTTTCACAGAAATGTTAGCCACGGCCACAGCCAGTAGAGAATGGAAGGTGGCTGCCTCTGAGTAGGCAGAGGAAGCTCTCCCAACAGCATTGCAGGTGGGAACCAGACTAGCTCTAGCAGGAGTAGAAAACGTGAGAGCGGCACCCGCTGTAGCGTCGAAGGGAATCAGTGTAGGAAGGAAGAAGCGGGATGTATCCAGGGCACTCTGTGTCACTGGCTACAGTGGCTGGAGAGTTGGTGGTGCTGTCGGGATCTGGTTGCTGGACAAATGGACACATACCTGGAGGAGTTGAGGGAAAATTTTGGTGGTGCGCATAAGGGAGTCAATGTCGCAGTCACTTGCCCCCTCAACATGCCTCGTCGTCATGCAAGTGACGAGGTGACAACCTCTGCACCCAGAGAGGCTCGTCGGTGAACTTGTCCCCAGCCACACACACTTATTGTCACATACGGGAACCTCAGTGGCCAATGGGTCAACTCATTCTTGGTCAAGATGGGGGCCTGAGTTGGGGTTGATGTTCGTCTCCACCATCATGTCCGGGAGCTTCACCTCTGCCTAAGACAACAGAGGAGTCTCCGTAATACTGCTGCTACTAAGTCAGATGACTTGGTGTTGGCATCTTATAAAACACACGGTGCTGCTGTGGTGACCTTGAGAGGATGGCAGTAAGTGTGACAGTCACGAGTAGGACAGTGAAGTCGGGCTCACTAGATCAACGGAGGATCTGCGAGATGGGAAATGAGTAGCGGAGGTAGAAGCTCCAGTGCTCCGGCCGGCACTTCAGATGGTGCGCGGTGTAGGGCACACACGTGTCGAGACTAGTAGAGGTACTGAGTGGTACCAAGACTTGGGTGGAGGCGTCTGCGCAAGAGTGCGTGACGCCGGAGCTGCCTCGAGAGAGCTGGGTGTCCGCAAATAATGAGAGACAGAAGATGGTGGTGCCGTGAGGTGGACGCAATCCACGTGTCTTAGGATCAATTGCACGGAGGGTAGACAATCCTGATTGCACTGATAGCAGCAGTTAACTGAGGCAGCCCGTGAAATCACAAGTAACGGCCAACCCAGCACGTAGGGACAAACAGAGAGGTCCCACGGGATACGTCATGGTGACTGTAAGAAAACTTCGTACATTACCCAAGGAGTGAGATCCAAAAGCACGTCAAGCGTGGGGTATAGAGAGCGAGAGCCGGTGAGTGTGGTGCTGACCATGCAAGGAGCACGACAACACCACACCGCGGCACAGGACTAGCCTCGTTGGGTGGCACCCTAAGGATCAGCACCCGGCTAGCTACCGATTCCATTTCTCCACGACTGTGATAAATATGGAGATGGCCCTCGCATCCTAAAGTGTCCAAGGATGAGAGCTCCCATGAACAAGAGTACATCAGGGAGGAGTAAGATCATGTGGTTGTGAGCCACTATTTGGTGGCTACCAAATAGTGAACTACTACCACTGATGGGGCATGGGAGATCCACCATGTGAATCTCCATCTTGTAGCAGAAGTTTCAGCGCAGTTATGCACTTAGTCTCCCATACCTAGTGTGATGGGGGAAGCATGTGAGGCAAGTCGAGGCGCATTACGGGCGTGATGGGTCACAACACAACAACCAACATTAACATTCGCCTTGGCCATGCAATCCACTACGCGTCCATTGCCGCGACGTGTAAGAGCTCCATGTGTGTCACTCACCTGCAGAGATGTGTGTGTGGGAAGTGAGAAGATGCGTGGAATCTTCATAGCGACACAGCCGCCGACTAGGCATCAGTGCCTGGTGAGACGGTGACGACAGTCACAGGTCGTGCACACAACGGCAAGGGTCTGGCTAGGAGGCACAAGGCAAATTGTCAGAATTCTTCAATAGCATGTGCAGAAAGAGATGACAAATGACTGGTCCATGGCATAAGCACCTGCCGCGGCGCACGGCGGGTGTCGCACGCGGCAGTGCAAGATCTGTCCTAAAACCGGCCCAAAACCACTGTTTTGGCCGTAACTCTGCGCAGACATGTCAGAACGCTACGCCGTCTGAACCTAGACGTGCAGGATCACAAGCCGGACGCTAAGTCTAGTCACATGCATGCATCCGGCATCAAATGGTGGACACACAATACAAAAACATGCAAATCGGGCCCACGGCCAGTCCACCGATAAACTCCTGCATGTTGCAGAAAAACTGCAGGGGGTCCCGGGTAGCGTCCAGAGCTCTGGAACGGTCGTCGGTCAGCTCCAAGCTGGTAGTCCGCCACCAGATGACGCACCGGAACCACCAGGGTCCGCATCAGGGATCTGCACGAGTATGGACACGGCCAAGTGGTCACAGTAAACTTTACAGGTCGACAGGAACGTCACAAATCACAACACACCCCCATGACCCCATGGTACGCATGTCCATACACATGCAGCACTGAGACGAGTACAACAACAAGTGCAATGACAGATGTGACACGGACACAGACACACACCACACTCAACCACTCTCAGGCAAGGGGCGAAGCCCAACAGAACAAATGGCCACCAGGAACTTTCCGTGTGCTAGTGCCTTCGTCAAGAAGTCAGCACGCTGCATGTCAGTGCCAACCCATATGACGGAAATCACTTGTCTCTCCACCAGATCATGTACAAAGTGATGCTCAACTGCAATGTGCTTTGTGCATGCATGAAAGACACCAGAGTTCTCCGCAATGGCAAGAGTACTCTGGTTGTCGCAACGAAGCACAATGGCAGGCACAAACTGACCCAGCTCAAGGAACAAGCGCTGCAGCCATACCGCCTCAGCAGCCCCAACACCCAGAGCAACATACTCTACCTCCGACGAGCTATGTGCAATGCAGCCCTACTTCCCGCTGCGCCAGTCGACAGCGGTACCACCGAGCAGGAACACGTAACAAGTGCGATTGCGTCCATCTGACTCCATGCCCAGTCGCTGTCAGTGTAGCCGTCAAGGACCACCAAACACTGCCGGGGAAAGAAGAGTCGGAGGTACGGTGTGGAGACCACGTATCGCACCACTTGCACAGCCTCGTGAAGGGCTCTAGCACGTGGAGCTTGCGAAAACTGGTCAAGGAGGTTGAAAGCAAAGGCGATGTCAGGACGTGTGGTAGTGGTCAGGAACATCAGAGATCTGATGAGACGGAGGTACAAGGTCACATCCACTGTCTCCCCCAGCTGTGTGGGATTGTCCGTCAGGCGTGAGAGGTGTGGAAGCCGTGGACACTGCATTGAGGAGGTCGCTGAAGCGCTCTCCCACAACACGTGCGTATGAGGCCCGATGCAGCAGTTGCGTCCGACGTCTGCAGTCTCGCAC
The DNA here is from genome assembly GCA_023375785.1 of Penium margaritaceum. Lineage (NCBI taxonomy): Eukaryota > Viridiplantae > Streptophyta > Zygnematophyceae > Desmidiales > Peniaceae > Penium > Penium margaritaceum. The sequence goes on from SZWC01012136.1 coordinate 47,097, forward strand.
GATCTCCATGCCAAAAAACACCGCTGCAGGACCAAGGTCCTTCATCCTGTAGGCAGTCTGGAGGAAAACCTTGGCCTCCTTCACGACCTCCAGTGAAGGAGACGCAATCAGAAGGTTGTCGACATAGACCAGGATGGTTGTGAACCGCTCAGGCATCCGTCGGATGAAGAAAGGGATCTGCCTCGCTCAGTACATATCCTACACGAGTCAATGTGCCAGTAATCTCCTGGTTCCAACACCGATGAGACTGCTTGAGGACGTACAAGGACTTGCACAAGCGCCAGATCTTGTCACCGTCCTCAAAGCCAGGTGGCTGAGCCACATAAATCTCCTCATCCAGAGAGCCATGGAGGAACGCATTGTTCACATCCATCGGGGGCAGTTCCCAGTCATGCTGAGCCACTACACCGAACAGAGCTCGAGCTGAGGTCATGCGGCCGACAGGGGCAAAGGTGTCAGTGTAATCAATGCCCTCAATCTGAGAGTACCCCTTGACGACCAAGCAAGCCTTGTGGCGTTCCAGTGAGCCATCCAGCTTCACTTTCTAGCGAAAGACCCACTTGACCTGAATAGCCTTCCTCCCAGGTGGAAGATCGACTAGCTCGTAAACTCGATGCTCTCGGATGGCGCAAAGCTCATCCTCACAGGCACCACGCCAAGCGTCAGCATCCTGTGATGAGAGAGCTTCCATCAGTGTGCCCAGGTCAGGTGCCACATAGAAAGAGCTTTGCTTGGCAAGAGCACACGCTTTAGTGCTAGGTCTGACGACCACAAGATCAGATGTTGCATCACAAGCTATATGAAACTCACAAGTGACAAGATCGTGCCCTACGAGGCACGCTGGATGTACCTCTATGTGCTCAGTACGGACACTCAGGCCTAGGGCCTTTGTGCCGGGATTACCACTCGCGATGCTGCGAGTGGAGCGCCTGGGTGCGGGACCTGACACTCGATCGGCTCCGTAGTCCAATGGTCGAAGACGACCGCCAGGCTCACGGGAGTAACCTAGGCTCAAGGGGCGCACCTCAGGCTCAGGGACAGGCACAACCACAGCTGGTGAGGGCTGAGGCAAAGGAGCTGGTGATGCTATGCGTGGAGATGCGTGTGTGGGAGACACGCGACTAGGTGTGAGAGTAGGATCAGGTGAGGCGGGAGCACGCACAGAGGTAGGAGTACCAGAGGCGGACACAGGTACGGTCACAGGAGTACGCACAGGTATAGGATCATGGATACCTGTGGGGTGCGAGGGAACAGGGGTAGAGGCCGTCGGTGCTGGAGAGGTCTCTTGGCCGAAAGCGATGATCGCTTGGTCATCAAGAGCCGGAGACCGCGAAGTGGAGGGAGCTCAAACGGACACATCAGCCTGGCGAGAGGTGCTCACAGGCGTAGACTCCCCCATCCGTCAAGAAATCTCACACGTAGGAACATGCGTGACGTGACCGCTGTCACATCACGGTAGGTGAGGGACTCAAAGGAGAGCGCGTCGCGTGACTCAACAATGCGACGACGAGCAAGATCCAAAAAGTGCCAGGCCTTCGACCGCGGGGAGATGCGGACGAAGGCACACAAGCGACCCCGCGGAAAGACCTTGGACCCCTGCTGGTCCTCAGTGTACCACACAGAAGCCAAGGATCCCAAGACACGAGCAAGACGCAGGTCAGCACGGTGGCCGAGCCAGAGCTAATACGGTGTGATGTGGTCCGGAAGGGGACCGTGCAGGAGGCGATTCCAGACCCAAGTCATGTAGGTGAAGCCTTCAAAAGCGAAGGACTCCGGGAGACCGCACTCAGACTACATAGCGCGAACCGCATCCTCCATGGTGCGGTGCGAGCGCTTAGAAACACCGTTGTGATAAGGAGTAGCAGGAGCAGAGACCTGGTGAAAAATCCCGTGCTCGGTGAAGAAGCTATCAATCTTGCCAAGAAACTCGCCGCCGCAATCCGAGTGGGAAGGTATGCAGTGTGACGCTCACCCATCACTAGCCAGAGGCGAGAGCGGCATCACTCTTTTGGCGCAGTCTGTAGACCCACCGCATCCGGGTGAAGCCATCAGTGAGGGTCAGGACGTATCGACCTCGAACGAACAGAGACTCGATAGGAAGAGGACCAAGAAGGTCCGAATGGACTAACTCTAGAGGGCAAAGTGCGCGAGAACGGGAGTCAGGGTAGGTGCAATGATTCATCTTACCCTGAGCGCATAAGAGATAGTTGGTCTTGGGTAGCTTCTTGAAAGAATTCGCGTCAAGACCGAGGATGGGCTGTGTCCGAATGAGCTTCGTCACAGTGTCAGAGCCTACATGACTCAGATGGCAATGAAGTAATCGCTGGTGCTCACCAATGACAAAAACACAAGCTGAAGGGAAGGGGAAGCAAGTAGCAGAAGTCCGAGAGACACGATATAGGTCATCCACAACAGAGGCACGAAGAAAAATGCTACGAGTGTCAATAGCAGTCCCAGTCGCGGACTGTGCAGTGTGCTCCACAGAGAGTCCCATCAGTGTGCAAGCACGTACAGAAAGCAAACTGAGGTCAAGGTCAGGCACAAACATCACCTCGGAAAGATGCAGGGGGCCAGATGGACCATTAAAACACACGACCCCAACACCCTGGATTGGCAAGGACTGACCGAGGCCTGTGCGAACAGAACAAACAGACTCAACAGGGCCGAGAACAACGAAGTCACTACGACGACAGGTCATGTGATGAGTGGCACCAGTATCGATGATCCAAGTGCAACCAGAATCACGACTGGAGGACGTCACTATATAACGGGCAGTGGAACACTCGGCATCACACGGACGCTGGGCAGCAGGTGGGGAGGAACGACGAAGGGAACAAAGGTGAGACTCATGAATTCAATCTGTACAGCCAGGCCCATCGTCATCACATGCCAACTGTGCCCCCATACACGAGTCATCCCAAGCCACAAGAACAGACGGACAGATAGTCTGAGAACCACCCGGCTGTGACAACACACTCGCACCTCCCTGAAAGCGAAGTGCCAAAAGGTGTCGGAGCTCGACGATGGTGCGGTCACGTGGGTCTGGGTCGCCACTGCTCGTCTGTGGTGATGCGCGAACTGCTGCGGTCGTGGTCGTCGCGCGTCTGGAGGGTGTCCTGCTCAACGTAGACCGTCGTGCGTGCGCAGCCTAGAGCTCGCGAGTAGTCCGCGCCCAGACGAGGGGCTTCTGGCACTCGGTGTAGCGATGAGCGCCTCCACAGTTGCAGCAATGAATAGAGCGTCCACTGCTATTGCCCGATGACGGCTGCTGCTGTGACTACTGCTAGCCCGAGCCGCGCCTCCGTCGCCGCTTCTTCCCCTGTGCTGCTGCTGCGACACCCTGTGTCTGAGTTGGTGTAATCAGGGTGGAAGGGGAAGAGGAGGACGTGGCAAAGGATGGATAAGAAGACGGCAGGAGGGGTGTCGGTGGTGATGCAATGACTGCTGCAGCAAGGGGACTCTCCTCATGAGCCACGGTTGCCTCACAAGCGGATGTCACCTAGAGGAAGAGCTGGTACGCCCAGAGAAGAAGCTACAGTGAGGCCGAAAAAAGCTTGAGCACAGCGTCGCTGTACCTCGTCAAGATGTCTGTGTGCTCAAGGCAAACTCAGAGCATGATCGTGCAGAGTGCCCACAGCTGTGTACCTCCTGAGGTCCCAAGGCGCGTGTAGATGCGCATGGCGCGTCACCAGTAGTCGACTGCAGGTTCGGCAGGCCCCTGATGAAGGGAGTGAAAGACACAAATGTGTGCGCCACAGGTGGCGTGCGTCTCTGCAGCAAGCAGGGATAATTCCAGGTCCCAGTCCCCGCGTGGATCAGCGCCGGTGCCGGTGCCAGCCTCGCCAAGGAACGAGCGGAAGTCGACGACGGTCTCGTGCGGCATGGCGTAAAGAATTCCGCACATCACCCTAGCCACTGTAAGCACCTGTGCTCGGTACGTAATCTGATACGGACTGTGGTAGTAGGGCCACACTCCCTCTGAAGTGGCCCAAACCTGGACATGGAACTCCCAGCAGTCAAAAGCGTCCTCGCTGACATACCGTGGTGGAAGTGTCTCGAAGTCCTTGGGTTGCCGCTCCGTAGGGAGAGCAACCACAGACTGAGAACGACGAGGGATGGGGAAGACACCGGGAAGAGGGAAGTCGTTGGGGTGGATGTCAGGCGACAATCGAATCTCGGGAAACCGAGATGTGTGTGGGGGTCGAGAGCTCGTCCGGAGCTGGCGGAGACGCTCTTGAAGCACACGAATCTCACGCTCGGGGGAGTCACCCTCCATACCTGACATATCTGGATCCTCATCCCAAGGATGAAGAGGTGGCGGGTCGCATCCAGCTCCTGACTCCGATGTTGGAGCTGACTACTGCGTAAAGGGTGCGACACCGGTAGCTCCCTCAGAGGTCTGTCGTGGGGCCGTGGACTAACCCCAAAGAAGCTCAGTGAGTGTACTAATGGCGTCATTCTGCTCCCGCTATAGGTGACACATCTCGTCCTGTTGGCTCCGTAGGTCCTCAATAGCGTACGAGCGTGGGCTTATGACACCTAAAACATCAGCATTTCTCGAGGATTTGAAACGCTGGCAACTCTCGGACCAAAAATTTGACGAAGTAAAAGTGCTGACGTCAGCAGGTGGTTGTTGACGTCAGCATGACCTGATGACATCAGCAAGAAAAATGCTGACGTCAGCTCCCCTCCTTCCCCCCCCCCTTTTTTTGACAACCCTCGTGGTTTATTGCCCCGCTACGCAGGGGCGCCTGCTCCACAGCAACCGCGCGGAAGCTGCGCGGAAGCTCTATAGCAGCTTCCGCTCGGCTACTGCTGCTACTGCGTTTGCACTAGCAGCAGCAGCCGCGCGGTTGCTTGTGCAGCTGTGGTAGTAGCTGCGCACTGCTACTGTGTTGCAGCGCAGCTACGCGCTGTTGTTGCGACTGCTGCGCGTAGCGGCTGCTGCGCGCTGCTGCCGCCGAGCGTTGTTGCTGCGCTATTGCTCCTGCAGTATGCTGCTGCTGGTGCTGCTCAATGCTGCTGCTGTTGCACGCTACTGCTGCCCGCAGTCGCCGCCGCCGCTGCGCAGCGCTGCTGCGCGCGGCTCCTGCTGTGTGCTGCTGCTGCTACCCCGGGCTGCTATTGCTGCTGCCAGCCGCCGCCTGCTGCGGCAGTGGCCTGCTGCCGCCACTACTGGTGCAAATGCCAGCAGCTGCTAGCGGCTGCCGCCTGATGCAGGTGTCACGTGCTGCTGCTGGCGGCTGCTGCAGATGCAATTGTTGTGCTTTGTGCCGTTCCTGTACAGTTTACTGTGACCACTCGGCCGTGTCCATACTCGTGCAGATCCCTGAGGCGGGCGGCCCTGGTGGCACCGGCGCGACGACAGGCGGCGGACTACCAGCTTGGAGCTGGCCGACCACTGTACCAGAGCCCCAGATGTCACCGGGACTCTCTGCTGTGCCTTCTATATCTTGCAGGCGTCTTTCGGCGGACTGGCCATGAGGCCTATTTGCATGTTTTTGCATTGTATGTTCACTGTCTGTCGATGGATGCATGCATGTGACCAGTCGTAGCGTC
>SZWC01012137.1:7449-24761 GCA_023375785.1 Penium margaritaceum
CAGCGCCACTGCTGTGGTCTCACGTGGTGGGAAGGCTGCGTCGACGGCGATCGGCTGTCTCGACAGGCCCGATGGATCTGCTGCAGCGATGACTCTCACTGCTGCTGCTCTGCTGCGTCTCTGCTGCGCAGCTCAGTGAGAACTGTCTCACTGCTCTGATACCATGAGAAGTTTCCTAGAACCTTCCTAACCACTTGCCGCGACACTAGGCGTCAGCGCCAGGTCAGCGTGTGACAACAGTCACAAGTTAAAAACAAAACTGCAAGGGTCTGGGTTGGGACACGAACAGAGTGTCAGGAAACTCAAAACTGAATATAATTGCAGAGAGAAATGACAAATGACAGGTCCAGGGCATAAATACCTGCCGCGGCGCACGGCGGGTGTCGCACGCGGCAGTCCAAGAGCTGTCCTAAAACCGGCCCAAAACCACTGTTTTGGCCGCAACTCTGCGCACAGACATCCAAACGTAACACCGTCGGAACCTAGAGATTCAGAATCTCGAGCCCGACGCTACGACTGGTCACACGCACAAGTCCGGCATCGATCGGTGAACGGGCAATACAAAACATGCAAATCAGGCTCAAGAGCCAGTCCACCGAGAAAACTCCAGCGCCTGCAGAAAAACTGCAGAGCACCCGAGCAAGCACCCGGGACGTCGTGGCAACCGTCTGGCAGCTGCTAGTGGCTGGATCCACCAACCGTCAGTGCTCCGGCGCCAGCTGGACCCGTAGCTGCCACGGCTGTGGCTCATGACGGGTGGAAGCCACACATACCAACACACACATGTTCCACATTTCCACAATCTCTCGTAAGAATTTACATGCTCTCGCTTATGTCCACATCAGCTCGCAGTGTCGATTTCCAGCCGCCAGGTCATCAACGAATACTGAATTCATCGTCAGCCGAACACGGCACACACTGGTGTTAGAGAAGGCAGAACTTAGATACAAATGACAGAACCACCCTCTCCAACTTAGGTTCAGCCAAGGTACATATGTCAGCCCATAGAAAGGCCTCAATGCTGCTCTAGAGTTGCACACCAACGCACTGTGGACAAATCCCTTCCCACTCCTGAGGGCAGGTGGTGAGATCTGTGAAAAGCAGCCAAAGTTTACAGTGTGTTTAGAGATGACAAACACAACGCCCTGAAGCCGGAGGGTTGGACAGAGGATTGTCCGGAGATACAGCACACTGCGCTCACGTCATCGCTTGCTGGCTTCATTTGCAAAGGGGCGGGGTAGGTTACATAGGAGACGAGCGCAAGGTGCACTGCTTTGCCCTAGTGGGACACTACCCTGCATAGGAGAAGAGAGAGAGAGAGAGAGAGAGAGAGGAGGTGAAGTACTGTTACCAATGTGGACACCACGGCCCTTCACGGCGCATGCCAAAGCAGCATGTGCTTTCTCGGGCTGCTGCGCCCTCCCAAGGGTAAGCAGACAGGCTGCAAATGCAAATGCAGTGCGTCCAGACCCCAGTGTCCATAGAGGTAACGCGCAGGGAAAAGTACCGGCAGCAGCAGCGTTAGGGACGATGGCGGCAGCAGCAACGAAAGTGGCGGCAGTCGCTGCTGCAGCTTTGGTTGCCGCTGGGGGCCCCACGTGTGGGTGTAGGTGCGGTCAGCTGCGCAGCAGCCGGTGCAGCTCCACGGCCTGCGTGCAGACAACAAGGGACAGAGGAACAAACAGAAGAGTTGTGTATGAGTGTTGGCACAAGACCGCATTGTGAATCCATCCAGCCTACAGTTTGATGGGGTTTTCAACTACACATTCCTTGCTTCCCTCCTCCACTCGTCCTTCCCTGGCCCTTGCTTCCTACCGATACGGCACCAATGTTCAGCACACCACTCTTCATCACTCAGTCCGTTAGAGCTGGAGATCGTCACGTAACCCCCGCATATGACCATGAACGTGTACATTACACATACACATACACATACACATACACATACACATGTTCACACACATACACGTGCACATGCACATGTGGAAAGCCCTATCTGACATCACACGAAGACAATCAGCAGGCAGTATGGCACAACAGTGCTCACAGCTCACTGCTTCTACCCTTACCACCTACAACCACCAGCCACCACGCCTTGGCAGAACGAGTTCCTCTTGCCCTCATGCTCCACTCACTCCCCTGATTCCCGCTGCCAGCAGCCTCACCTAGCCACCCCCCCCCCCCCCCCCCCCCCCCCCCCCCACCACCTCATTCCCCTTCCCCCCCCCGCATCTCCCTGAACCCGACATTCTGAGCAACAGGCAAGACTATGCTCTGCTCAGCCTGGCTCTCCAGATGAAGAGGCCGTTGCAGAGGGAGGTGCCAAAGGCGGGCGGCAACGACAGCGCCCACACGCTCACCCGCTCGCGTGCGCGCGCGGTGCCCGTGTGCACGAGCCGCCTAAGCGCCGGCAGCGGCGCCTCCGCCGCAACGCGGCGGCAGTTGTCGGGCGACGAGCGCGCAATCTCCAGCAAGGCCATCACTGCGCCCTCCTTGCCTGCAGGCGCACCGCTCTCCAGCACCTCCACCAGCCGCTCCAGCGCACTGTCCTCGTCCAGTATCGCGTTGCGGCCCGCCTGCGAGATGGTCAGCACCTGCTGCGCATCAACAGAGTGCACGTGTGTGTGTGCATCCACACGGCCACTGTGAAGAGATGCCTCTGACGATTGCTGGGGTTGAGGGGGCACGTGCTGGGGAGGGGGGGGGAGGGAGGGAAAAATGGACCTCTGGCACAAGGAGGGGGGGAGGGAAGAAGCAGATTGAGCAGCACAGACTAGACCTGCAGCTTGCCCAGGGGCATTGGCGAGCCCGACACGAGCAGATGCCGATTGTAGCGACGTGACATAAAACTGCAGCAGCCAACTGCATCCACACTTGCCCCTGGTACAAGGGGACATGCATCATCATAGTGCCAGGCTGGCAAATCATGGCGCACGCACACATGCTTGCACCAAGCGCGCACCAGGAATGCACGCATGCACCCACACACACACACACCTCCACTTCAGCCCCCATATCAGCCCACACTTAAGCCCTCAACTTCAGCACCAGCTTCAGCCCTTTCTGGCTCACCTTGAGCAGCATGGCGGCCTTTTCCGCCAGCCCCGACGCAGGGTCCGCCAGCATGTCCACGAGGAATGGCACTGCGCCCGCCTCCACCATCTCGTCGCATGTCGAGTGCACCAGCGCGATGTTGAACAACGCCTTGCACACCACACGCCGGCACTCCGATGGACACTCCACCATAATCTCCGACTCCGAGGCACACCGTTGCGCTGGCGACGCCGAGAGCGTGGGAGGTAGAGGCGTATGGGGCGAGAGAGGGAGGGAGATGGTGGGGGCGAGGAGCGCGACGAGGGGCTCCACCGCCCCCGCGTGCGCGAGTAGGCGCTTGTTGCAGTTGATCATGGAGATGCTGAACACCGCTTCCGCTGCCAGCTGGCGCACCTCCATCGACCCCGCCTCCAGGGCGGCGAGAAGGATCCTCACGCCGTCGCCGTTGGGGAGGAGGCGAGGTATGAGCGCCTTGTTGGCGTTGCACTGCGACAGGAGGTTCACCAGGGCCTGCAGCGCCTCCTGCTGCACCACCTCCTCCGCTGCCAACTCCGCCGCTGCAGCAGCTGCGTTGGCCACACGCCGCAGTCGCCCTTCTTGCTCGGGACACACGGGCCTGTGCTCCTGGGCACGCATGGGGAACGGCTCATGAGCGGGTTGGCGGCTGGCGCTTGAGTGCCAGGATTTCGAGTTGTGGCTGCTTTCCCTTCCTACACCACTTGCTCCTCCCTCCATTTCCTGTCTGCTGCTTTGACGACTGCTCAACTTCTGCTGCTGCTCCTCCTCCTCCTCCTGCTCCTGCCGCCGTTGCTGGGACGCCGAAGCTGACGCAAGCAGCAGGAGCAGAGCCTGTGCGGCTCCGCAGGAGCCCAACGCTTCTCGCTTGTCGGGGTGATCTCTTGCGGCAAAACGGATGGTCCGCACGCCAGCGAGGGCACGAGAGATATCTCTTCTCTGCATGCAGTTGTCTATCGCCGACACCACGTCCACTCCCGCCTCCAGAAGGTCCGCCAGTGCGGACACGTGGTCCACTGGAATGGGTTCAAAGACGGCGGACGAGGCCTCTGAATCAGCAAGGGAGGCACAATCACCGTCCGACCGCAGGTTTGACGACGTGGCAGAAAGAGACGAAAGAGCTGGAGACTCGTCCGAGCAGACGGTGGAGAGGGGTCTGCCGAACCGGGACGTTGGTAGCGCGCTGGACTGGTTGCCGACTTCGCTGCTGCTGTTGCTGCTGCCACTGCCCCCTTGGCACCTCTTGCTGCAGCTGCTGGTCACACTTCTGCCGCAGCTGCTGGCGCTGTAGTAGGCGCTATTGCTGCTGCTGCCGCCTCCGAAGGTGCTGGACTGCGCTCCGTCCGAGGAGCCGAAGCGCGAGCTGTCAGCGGTAAAAGACATCCGCGGCGATGACGTGTGAGAGGTGATGCCGTCCACACCCACGGACCTAGTGCTTTCGGAGGCACAAGCCGGGGCAAGGGGCCTCTCCGAGCTTTTGCCCATTAGGCCCGGGTGGTGAGCATGCTGCCGCCCAGCCTCCCCTCCCACTGGGGAGACTCCTCCGTAGAGTGGGGCGGGGTGTTCGCCACCCGTGGCATGCACCTGCTGCTCAGGGTGGCAGGACGACGTGGCAGCTGACGTGGCATTTGGCGATTCAAGCCTCATGTCGCTGAACTGCTGGTCGATGCTTGGCCTGCCAGGCTGAGCCAATGGGGACACAGATGCTGACGTGGCGGACGAAGTGGTTGACCGGGACGCTCCCCATTCTGGCTTGGGTGGCGGACACTTGGGGCCGGCCACGTCGTCGTCCCGCCGGGAGTGGAGAAAGGCGCTGCAGGCTTTGACGACGCTGCGCTTGACGCCCCATGGCGGCATCGTGCTCCTGGCGTGTGGGCTTGCGCACAAATCACTGCTCTGAGGAAGATACTAAGTCTTCAGACGTGTTTCAGCCGCCAGAAGCAACCCATTATCCTGATGTGGGCTTACGCCATCGGAACACAGGTCACCGACCAAGGGGGTGTGCGAGGGTGTGTGAAGGTGTGCGAGGGTGTGTGAGGCTGTGTGAGGTTGTGAGGGTGTGTGAGAGTGTGTGAGGGTGTGTGAGAGTGTTTGAGTGTGTGAGGGTGTGTGAGGGTGCTTGCGGTGCGTGTGAGCTGTCACGAGACCAACACACGGAAGCGTCACACTCTCAGGCTTTCTCGTCGCAGCCTTCGTCTTGCCCTGTCCTGTGGCGTCGTGCCCCGCCAAACTCTCCTCCGTGTTGTATTGTCAGAATGGGTGTTGCCGCCTTCTCCACCTTTTCGCAACTCGCTCGACTGCCCCCTGTTGTGTGGCAGCAGCGGCCTCTGGGGCAGCAGGTGCAATGGGGTTCAAGCAAGGGTGCGGGGTTCCCGCCGAGCACAAGGTGTTGCCGCCACAGACCCTCATATACCCGAAATCTACACTCTGAGAGCTATCAGTAGCTCCCGGGGACTGCGTCGAACATTGGCCGAAAGTGGCCTGCGGAAATGACAACAGGCACCGACGCGGCAAGGGAGGCGTGAGGCGCGATCGCAGCTTTTGGATAGTTGAAGCCACCAGCCGGAGAAATTGTCTCGTCGACGAGACAAAGTCTGCGCTGTTGCTCCTGTTTGGAACGACGCGAGAGCGACAACTAGAGGGAGAGCGAGAGGGTGGGGGAGAGCGAGAGACAGGTCGCAGCCAGCTGTTGGGGGGTGCGCCTTCCAACGTAGAACGCAGAACCGCCGTCGTCGGCGATGAACGACGACGCTCAACGACGCCTGCGCGAGAATGTCGTCGTGAGAGTTTGTTTCTTCGCAGTGCCAACTGGCGAAACCGGACAGCTCCTGCACGGTGCTGGAGGACACGACGGGAATGCGGCGACTAGTCGCCGGCGACAACCTCGACGCTTCACCTCACGGGGGGAGGAGGGGAGAAAAGATAGAGGGAGAGGGAGATCGATTCTGGAAGGGGCGAAATAACTTGGCGAAGCGGAGGGGTATGACATGCCCAACGATAGTCTACCGCGGACAGTAGGTGTATCGTGCTCACGTGAGCATAACAACTGACGGACTCCGCATCAAGCGATGTCGCCGTCAAACCCATCGCTCGGATGGCGACCGGTTATCGAGCGAAGGCAGGCATTCGAAACAGGCCCCGTTTCGAGAGGGACTGAGCCGTATGTTATACAGTGTGACGTTTTTGGAGGTCAGACTACAAGCAGCACTCGGGGACGGTTCAAGATCGGCCCTTGATCGGCCCTTTTGTGGCCAGTTTTCCCGCGTAGAAAAGGGTTTCAACTAGGAATCGATTAAATGACCATACTTTCATGCGCCATCCTGCAGACTCGAGATATATTCTTTGTAATTTTTGCATTGTGAAGAAAAATGGAACATTTGTCGGTACTTCATGTATGGATATGAAGATTCATACATCACATGTAAATGTGTACACAGATCGTAATGCACGCAGGTAACTCCTACTCCAATTCTAGAAACCATACACGTAGTTTTGGTAGGTGTTCTAGTTGTACAAGTCGAGCAGCACACCAAGTGTTGGAGACAAGACGAGGATGTAGCTCAACCACAAGACAACTGCCCTGGATGCCTTCACACTAAAGAACCTCAATGATAACGTACTCTGTATACTGTACACGGTCAAATTGTTACATGCAACACTTGGAAAGCTAGATGGATAAGCTTTGAGTGAACTCTCAAATGCCAGATGTTGACTTCTTGCATTTAAAAAACTGAAGGCATGATAAAGTAAGTGAACTAGCCACCCTTAGTTTGAGTCTCCGAGTCCTCCTTAGTGCTCATTGTCTAGAAAGTTGTAGGGAGAAACATAACCACATAGGTGGATGCAAAACCAACCAAGCCAGCTGAAGGATCACTTCATTCTTGCAGGTTCACTTCGAAACTAAAGGGTCACATGAAGCTAAAAGGTCACTAGCAATTGAAGGGTCATCTGGAAGCAGAAGAGTCACTACATGTTGAAGGTGCATTGGCAACTGAAGAGTCATTGGCTAACTGAGAAATTACCAGTGACAAGTAAGCTCTTCCTTGTCAAGATATGAACCAAGTGACTTTGAGGAAATTTCCGAAGGATTACTTGGCATAAAGAGGGGGATCAAAGTAAAACCCAGCCGCTCAAAATTTTATTTTAGGAGAGGCCCCCTACGTTGATGATCGTCGTGCATGTTAGAGGCGAAGGAAATCCATGATGGAAATGTTGAGTGGTGAAGGTCATGATGTTGTGATCTTAGGTACTGGTCGAAGGCACGTTTTAAGAGGTTTGCAGGATTTTCTTGTTAAACTGGGAGATGATTTACTTAAAAATGTATTTATAAGACACAGTGGAGGAATTTCCCACAAAACAACGCCTCTGGTGAATGTGGCCTCAAGGCTATGAGGGTCCTTCTCAAGATGAACTTTGTTGCTTGAGGGTGACAAAGTTATAGAAACTTTTTTGCATAGGAGACATAAACAATGGTTGAGGAACTCTCTAGTCAGCTATTGTTGTTGGTAGAAAACCTGTGCAGCTATTGGGTGAGTTTCACTCAGGAAGAAAATTTGCCCCTCCTTTTGTTAGATTGGATTCTGACGAGTGAGAGACAGGTTTGTGCAAAACAGCGCCCTCCCCCCCTCTTGCTTATTAGTATCCGCGAATATTGCAAGCTTCATAGTTGCTTCACAAAATACCCTAGTGCAACATGAATTCGTTGAAAAAAATATTTTCCATGGTGCACAAAAAGTTCGAACTCAAAATGAGTAAAACGTTCTTAAAAACAACAAAATTGGTACCAAGTGCACACTTGATTTCGTTGGTATGCTTTTTTTCCTCAGGTGATGTGTGTTTCCTTTAGCAAAAACGTGTTCAAACACTCAAATCGTATCCAAAAAGCTCTTCCACGAACAACATTGCGATGCACTTCTCAATTCGTCGTCGTCATCCGATCGCATCAGGCCGACCGGCGACGGCAATGTTGAACCTACCGCTCAAGGAAATAAAAAAATCGTACTCCTTATGCGCGAAAAAATATGCATACGAAGCCAAAAACTTGATTTCATTGCCCCCAAAAATAATATTGTAACGAATTCATGTGGTAGTAGGGTACAAAATATGTACTACAAGTAGAAGCTGCAAGGAAGGACATAATAGCCGCTCGAGGGGACACTCAAGTGATCGGTTCTCACTCGAATGGCCGAGGCCTAGCCAACGAGTGATCGACATCATCAATTGCTTTCTTTACAAGGGTCGGTCAGTGGTCCACGACTGTAGGATCGCCTCTGATCTCGTTCACTTCTAGGTTGCAAGGTGCCTCGTTGCTATTTGAGACTGTGATCGCATCACTCTTGACTTTGAGTACATTTTCAATCACTTCGGTGGGAGACGTTTTCATAATTACCCTTGTTGGTGCAGGTGAAGTTGAACCTCACCAGGTGGCCATGAAACTACCTAAAGCAATTTTTAATGTGAATTACGGTAAGAAGAAGTTGGGACCTGCCAGCAACCTCCAAGACATGGTCTGTGGCCAGCCCCACTTTGATTGTAAAAGTACTAAGAGCCTTAGTTGTGGTAGTTTGCTTCACTATAAATGCCAGAGTTGTAACTAGTGTTTTATCCTGCCAAGTGACCCTTGTAACCCTGCAAATCAAAATTCTTAGATCACGATCCTGTTAAACGGGACTTGTGAGTCATGTGACAATGGAGCACCACATGTTTTAGAGGGGGTATTCGCATCTAGCTTCTTTTGATGAGCGACACATCACTTCCAGGTTGGATATCCCAAGTATGCTTGAAGTCATGCACATTCACTTATGACCGAAGTATGAGTTTGGAATTCCCACGGCGACGTACCACGAGCTTTGTACACACATAAAGAGCAAAGTGGACGTGAGTGGTCCATCCCCATGAAGCACTTTCTGTTGGGTATAAAGAATGTGTTCGCCTTTTTGGACACGCGGGTGAGGAATTCTGTGGCTTGCTTCTCTCCGCGAACAAAATCAAGGGTCATTCTTCCATCAAAGACTTTCGACCGGATCAAATGGCCCTTGATGCAAATGTTCTTTGTGAGTTTTTGAATGTTTTTGATTTGGCAATGTTTGTAATTGGCTGGTCATCTATGAGTGAACATGTAATACAAATTTGAGGAAACACGACCTCTTCAAGAAGGTTCTCTACATAGGCAACCTTTTTTATCGCTTTGTTAACTATCACATTAAACTCAAGTGCTGCTAAGTATTTCTTGGGTTTGTATTTTACTAGACAAAGAGATAAGTGAGCCTCCTATCAACATTTGTGGTAAGGTGTATGGGTGAACCTGGGCAACAACCTAGAAGGGCAAGGCGTGGATGTTGGAATCTGTAATATTTATAGGAATATGCACATCACATGGAGAAGTACATGAAGAGTTCCCTAAACCAGTTGTAGGGATGTAACCACTCGTGTACTCTTGTGGAACCATAGGACGCTCGCCCAGGATGCCTTGAGACTAAGTATGGAAAGCCAAACCTGGAACAAACTACGTGTAAAGCCACTAGCTTACACTGATAAAAGGTATGACTTTGTAGGGTGTGCGTACGGTACTGGCTTGAAGTGTCAGAGGCTGAGGCTTGCAGAGGCAGACTTTAAAGTAACTATGAAGAAATCTGAGACACTTGATGATTTCTGAAACAATGTCAAGGCATAATGGACTAAATGGACTGAGCCCCTCAAGTATTGCTAAGAGAGCCTCCTTGGAGGATCCGGCATTAGAGGTTGTAGGTAGCTCCATAACCACCTAGGTGGTTACATAACAACCCCGAGCAACTGAAGAGTCACTTGGAAGATGAACGATCACTGAAAGTCAAGGGGCACTAGCAACTAAAGAGTTCCAAGAGGTTGAGGATGCACTGATAACTGAAGGTCACCAAAAGGTTGTAAAAGGTTGTAAACCAACCACCCTTCCACTAGAAGCTGAAGGATCACAGTCCGAATAGGCCTCCAAGGGTTGCTTTAAAACTTGTGGAGGCAAGGATTTGAGCCTCATTTCTCTCCATTTTAGGAGTTGAAATTTCTAGCCCTCTAAAGAAGATAAATGCACCTCAAGATGTATTTAAAAAACTCGGCCATTAAAACTGGGAAAATCTCAACACCCCCCTTCAGTTCATGATGGTCAGTATTGAAGACGATCCTTATAGGATTTGAGGGAGGTTTCTAGACTTGAAGAAATGTGGTGAAGTCATTTTTACATGATGATGGTACTTCTGCAATGGTGGTTGTGGATGTAGAATAGTCCGTGAGCATGACTTGGATGAAGCGGGGATAGTAGTAAGATGGTAATGGGCCTGAGGGCATCGGGAAAAATCTTTCTTCCTTTTTTTGTCGCAAATTCCACAAATGTTGCTACACTATCCTTGCTTTTGCTATCAGCGAATACTACGGTCCTCATTGTATTCACGTGAAGTTGCAAAGCTTGTATTTCCTTCGAAAACTGTGAGTAAGGGGATGGGAAGCGGCATTGCTCAAGTAAGGCTCCGCCGACTAGTCAACCGGCCGGCAACAAGCAAGCAATCGAGCGGGGCCGTCAATCCCCAGTCGCTTGCTGGCCTACGGTTGCTCACAACCACCAGATGAGGCACAGTTGTGAGGGGGAGGTTTGCGCAAACTACCCAACTAAACAGGAAAGATGACGACCGCCAGTCTTAGAATTTATGGTCCTGTACTGGTGTAATTGTCAAGGAAGTTAATAGAAACACCCCTGTCATACGAGAAGAAGCTAGACACTCCATAGGAAGTTGGAAATTTGTCAAGGGCAGTATTTTTTGGTGTTTTCATCCAGGATAGAGTTGCAAGTTGTTGACAACCTCCTAAGTAAAGGATGTGGGAGCTCCCACTTCCACACAAGGAACAACTGCAGGGTTAATTGAAAGCTCCAAACTCCATCATAAAGGCCACTGAGTGTGGCATTGAAAAGCCAGCACAAAGATGTGTGGCATTCATTATCCACAAGCGTAAAATTGTTGGGCCCTTATGAGATAAACACTCATTTTCCTTCGTTGTAATGTTGAGTGATGTCGTACTAAACGAAAATATTCTTCTCAATATCGAGATCAAGAAAAATCCTCCATTAACTGTTGCGATACAAGGAACATCTCCGAAGGCACAAGTGATGGATGATTTAACACACTCAAATTATGCCGATGTGGAATTTGACGATCACCACAGTTGGAGGCCTATTGTTGTGGATGGTCTAGGCAAGGAAAATATTCTTTCACTTTCTTGTTCACTGCCGGTACTCCCGAAAGGGGCACCAATGAAGCAGGCAACGGAGATGGTACCCATGATCATGGAAAAAGTGGAGTCATCAATCCCTATTTTGCTGATGGGTGGAACTCAGGCGAAGCCATCCTGCGAGTTCCCCGCCGTGGATAATCCTACTCGGCGACAGGGTGTGAAATGAAGAAGGTGTCGTTCTTTGGCTTTGTGTATAAAGACAGTTCTAAGAAAAGCATTGTAACATTGGTTAGAGACCAAGTAATGATGACACCATTGTTTTGGTGCCTCTGGGGTACACCACAAGTTAGTGGATCGAGTTGCGATGACAAAGGCAACTTAGGGTGTATCCTTTCGAGGAGGATCCGATTGTGAGGATTCTCTCGTAACAGTCGCTCCTCATATAGACACCATAGAGAGGTGCTAGTTTTTTGGGGTATTCTCATTGAGCTTGTGAAATTGGTGATGATGGATGTTGGCTCCTTAGATAAAATGCTGACTTTTAAACTCAATATTGATTTTTTCAACTTTTGCTCTCAGGAAAAATTTTCTAGCTCCATACAAAGTGGTGAGCAAAGGAATTCTTTTGCCGGCCTTTGCGAGCAGAGAAAAAGTATTGAAGGCCTTCATCGGGAATTTCAACCGTTGGTATCACTTTGTCGGCAAGGGAGATTGGTGCCGCCCATAAGGTTTGCTTTCCATATCAATCAGCATACTAGTCAGTTGTGTTTAAATGCATCCACGAGTTTCTCCATCAATACCTTGGTCAACTCGTCTTGACAAATCTATCGCAGTGATGCTTGTTGCATCTATTGGGAGATGTGCTCAATTTTTCTCTTTGTCAGTCGGGGTTACAAATGATGGAACAGTCATAGTTCATATTGAACAAGGTTCTTTCTCTTCTTCTCTAGATTTGCCAGCTAAGTGCAATATTGCACCACTATCTACTATACTCATGGACAATGTTTCAGTTTAAAGTGCTTCAAGCTCATTTGTTCTCACTTTGCAAACAGGCAGGGTAGGGACAATTTACATAGAAAGAAATTCGTGCTCTTCTTTCTTAGCTTTATTTGTTGGTAGTGGAGTGGTGATTGATGCACAAAAATCTTCACACTTTTTTATCCAACTTGGTCAATAGGTAAAATACTAGTAGTAAACGAAAAAAAAGAGCTTCATGCTCTTTTATTCAAACCATGTCCATTGGTTTCTTATAACAAGTGGCAATAATGACCACTGCCAATGTAGAAACTTCTACCATCGTTTCGCCTTTGTCACCTCGTATTTTGTAGAATTTTGTAGTAATGCTTGCTGTCGTTGCAGAGACATCTCCTACAAGTACAACTGTGTCCGTTACTATTGGGAATGAATCTATTACCATCCTATCTACATCAACTGGTAGTGTGTGAAGTTTTACAGCCATGTCTGCTACCGTAGCGCAAAAATCTACTACCGCTCTAGATTCGTCAGCTGTCTATATGGAGAGTTTTGCAGCCATGTTTACTGTCGTTACGGACAAATGTGATGCCACTCTAGATTCATCAACAAGCAGTATGTAGAGTTTTGTGGCCATGTCCGCTGTCATTATGAAAACTTTCTTGCCACTCTAGCTTCGTCGGTTGGTAATGCGTACAATGTTGAAACTAAGTCTGATATCATTGCAAACAAATTTGCTACCACTTCGGCTTTCTCAGCAGGTATTATGTAGAATGTTACAACCGTGTCCAAAACCATTACGAGTAATTCTGTTGCCATCCTAGCTTCGTAAACTAGTAATATATAGAGTGTTCTAGTCGTGTTTGCTGTCATTACATATACGTATGCAGCCGCCTGAGCTTTATCAAGTAGTAATATGTAGAGTGTTGCAGTCATGTCCGCTGCCATTGCGGACACATCTACTGTCGCCCCAGCTTCTTCAGCGAATAATGTGTAAAGTGTTGCACCTGTGTCCACTGCCGTTCCGGACACATCTGCTGCCGATCCAACTTCGCCAACTTGTGGTGTGAAGAGTGCTGAAACTGTGTTCATAGCCTTCGTCGACAATTCTAATTCCCCAGCTTTGTCATCTAGCGTTGTGAAAGAATGGGTAGAAAACTTTGCTCCTTGTGCCTATTGTGAGGCAAAGATCTGTAAGCCATTGGGAAAACATAGATTATATTGTAAAGTCATCCACAATGTGTGGCACATCCTCAGAGGGTAGGCTTATCAAAAAATCCTACTCTTGAATGCATAAGAATTTTGCCACCACATCCATGCCACAAATGTCGTTTGCCATGCATTCCATATTGTTGTGCTTGTGGTGGAGCCTATCTCAGACTCGAAGACCATTACCATTCTTTAATACCATCTCTAGATTGGCGATAGTTGAATGAGTGAAATTGGACCAAAATCTATAAGGGCAAGGCATGGCTATTGGAATCAGAATTATCTAAAGAAATTTTTAGATAACATGGAGAAGTACATGAAGAGTTACCTAGACTAGATACAAGGATATAGCCACAACTGTAGACGTGTAGACCCATTGGGCGCCCGCCCTAAATGCCATGAGGCTAAGTCTGGAAAGCGAGACCTGGAGCAAATAGCTTGTAAAGCCACTAGCTTACACTAATTAAGGCCCAAGCCTTTCTAAGAGGTGCGTCCTTAAGCCATTGGCTTGTAGTGTCAGAGGCTAATGCTTATATAGAAAGAATCTGAAGTAGTTACGAAGGAATTTGAAGGCACTTCATGATGTTTGAAGGTATTTCAAGGCATAATGGACTCAATGGACTGATCCCCTTAAGTTCTACTAAGAGGGCCTCATTGGAGGCTCTGGCCTTGGATGTTGTAGTTAGTTGAATAACCACCTGGGTGGTTACATAACCACCTTAGGCAGCTGGAGAGTCACTTGGAAGATGAAGGATCACTCAAAGGTCAAGGGGTATTAGCAGCTAAAGAGCCACGAGAGGTTGAAGATGCACTAGTAGTTGAAGGGTCACAAAGTGGTTGTAAGAGGTTGTAAACCAACCACCCTTCAGTTGGAAGCTGAAGGATCACAGCCCGAAAGGGCCTCCAAGGGCAGCTTTGATGCAAGGATGGCAAGGAGGAGGTGAAATTTATAGCTTTCCAAAGTAGATAGAATGCACCACAAGATGCATTTTAGCCAAACCCGGCCATCAAAACTGGGTAGATATTATTACCTCTAAGTAGGCATATTTTTATCGGTGATACTATAGTGATCATCATGTAGTTTACCAACTTCAGCATTGCTCCAGCATTGTAGTTAGAGAGATGTGTCATTGTTGTAAAAACGTTGTAGATTTGATGTTGCTTTGAGGTATCATATGGTGCGAGTCAGCTTTTTGCACATTCCTAAAGGACGAGTCTTCCTACAAGAGGCAAGGTGTCCGACTATAACTTGTAATTCAGGTTGGGTGCAATTTGTTGCTTGCAAAAGAGATCCAATGCAAAAAAAGGTAGGTTATCTCATCAAGGGAGCCTTCGTCACTTTGTTGCAATGGACATGGTTTTATTGACCATAGCTTGTCATTGAATGATTCAGCACTGTTGAAGCATTTGATGATTTTCTTAGCTATTTCTACTGTCCAAGGTTGATAGTGAGTGTGTTTTTATCAATATTAATATAAAAATTCATGCCAAGGTAGAAAATCACACTAGGCATTACTTTGATGTTGAATCTTGTTGTCATTATTGTTGTTGCTGCTATTGTAAGGTCTTTTCTATGTCTGATTATGACAATATCAAACACATTAATTTGGGCAAAACGGTCGGGTGAAGATGTTGAAGCATTGTGATGTAGATCATGTCTCGTCATACAATGGAAAAATTTGACAAAATGGGGAAATATGGTTGTTTCTTCAATCTACACGTGTCTCAAAATTTTACAAATGGTTACATTTATAGACCAAAATGTTGAAACTTATCGATTTTTACACCAATCGCCACGTGAGATTCTAAGAATTTGTGTAAACCTTGGGAATTTTGGTACATAAATTTTTAATAAATTTTATCACCTTCAATTTTCATTGACGCAAGTATTACATTTCTTATAACGTTTATGTCTTGTTTGGGCGACTTCTTTAATGGTGGTAAAAGCTTGTGGAGACAATCCTATATGTTTTTTTGTATAATTTGACTTCTTAGCTTGTCTTTTTAAAGAAGCCCCACACAACACCTTATCTACCATGTCATTGGCCTCAAGTGATCAAGACCCCGGTTATGCCCTGTTCTTGTTTTCACACTTGCATTTGTGCATTCAAAGTCCCGACATTGGTCATCAAAGTACACCCACCCATGATTATGAAAAACTGAAGTATCCCATTGTCCTTTATCAAATTCCGCTCGTTGTATCTGCATCGAACAAAAATCCTATCACTTTATGGGTTAAAATGATATTATTATACGCAGCGTAATCTGACCGCGGCCCTATATCGGACTCTGTAGGGCAATCAGATTCATACATTTCCTTCCCGTACATTTTTGTATCTGCCACATGGAGTAGTGAGACTGACCTCCGTCTTTGAACATCTGACATCCACTTCGCCTGCAGCATCCTTCAGCGGACGACCATCGGACCGAGTCTACCCTTCGCTGTGCACTCCCGTACGTGCGTTTCTGCTTTTCAGGAAACGCAAATAGGACCTTTTGCGTTATGCCGCTACGTAAGATTCCAGAATGGCGGGTAAAGTCCATGTCGGTTGTCGCTTAGCTATTCAGTTGCAGCTTTCGACCGTGCTTCGTCGGTTCGCCATCGCCGTGCACGCATGCCAAAGGCAGACATCCAGGACTCACTGGAAAGCCCCACCTAAAGAAGACGAACACGTCGATTTCATAAGGTTTTCTGTTGTCCCTATAGTTACCAGGCATTTTTACAGTAAAACACCCCTCATCAGATTGGATACCATATGTTACGCTGGGGACTCGTCTACTTCAGGGAATTAACAAAATATCCATTAATTTGAAATTTATAACATCCTATGAAAAATAACCTGAAAACAAACAACCCTCGTTACATGAGATTGTATTGGATTCATACTTTCCAATCTGAAGACTCACTCGAACTCGGTCAGATTTTACTTGTGTTAAAATCCACGTAAAACTGAACATGACCAAATACATTCTTCCACCTCAAGCGACCGAACATGGTGCTTGATGTACATGTTTACTAAGTTATCATTGTTAAAAGCATGAACATGCATAAGAATGGAAACGTGATGGAAATAGAGTTTGAACTTGTCCGATCCTTCACAAACCAATCCAAGCTATGACCCAAACCCATGGTCCAATATTTCAAGGCATTAGGTGATCACATTCCAATGATTGCATCTACCCAATTGAAGATCCAATTCTTATGAACCAGGTTGTCGCTGGACCATTCATTTTTGGACCGTGGAAAGTCCAATCCAACCTGTTCAAAAAACCTTAACCCCCATGTTACACACTTTTGACTACATGATCTTTTGTCTCAACCTCACAATTCATTTGAATTATTGCCATGACCAAATAATTCCATGCAACAACGTCCGCACTTCCAACATGCACACTTTCAAAGGCGTCATCATGCATCTCTCTGTTCTCCTCCTTGCCCTCCTCCTTCAGGGGGTCCACCAGCCCCCCCAACATCTTGACCTCGCAAGTCAACGCCCATGTTGTTCCATGGCATGAGACTCTCGATGAACGCCAAAAGCACATTCCGTCCCTCCATGCCAAGTGCATCCACGTCGGGCGGCTGGGCACCCCCAACAGCATCGAGAACTTCCTGGCGCATGTGCGCTTGCGCGTCGTCTTGCATCAGCACTTCCGGCGGCAAAGTGGAGACCGTGTCCGAAAAGTCAGAAACAAGAAGATGCCGGTAGCTGCAACCCACAAAGAAGATAAGTGCTCATAGCAGAGACTCACAAAACAGATCGCAAGAGCCTTTCGGAAGCTGAGAAAAAGATCGTGACAGGGCAAACTGCACCGCAATGCAAGGAAGCAACACCCCCCCCCCCCCCCCCCCCCCCCCCCCCCCC
>SZWC01012137.1:30261-41294 GCA_023375785.1 Penium margaritaceum
AGTGCAGTGCAGTGCAGTGCAGTGCAGTGCAGTGCAGTGCAGTGCAGTGCGGCGTGGTGCAGTATGGTGACGTGCGGTGCGGTGTGGTGCGGTGCAGTCGGTACAGTCGGTACGGTGCAGTGCGGCGCGGAGTGGTGTGGTGTGGTGAGCGCCAGCAATCATGGAGTGCAAATCGACTCAAACACTATCCAACGGACCCCTTCTCTCTGCAGCAGATACCACGACGCTGACTCAGCAGCCAAACTTCCATACTTGATAGGACTGGACAAGAGGGTCACAACAGAGCTCGTTCCGCCATGGCAGCAGTCCAGCCACCACCGCAAACGTTGAAGCCTGCCACCCGCGGGAAGCCGCCAAAACATCGTCACAGCAGATCCTCCGCGACAACAGATCATCTACAGCGGCAGATCCTTTACACATAGGCAGAAACTTTACAGCGGCAAATCCTCCCCCACCTAAACGAATTGCATACGTCAGCAGATACGCCAGCCCTACGTGCGACGTACCATATCAGCCCACAGCAGTCCAAAGCTGTTCCGCACTACTTGCTCAGGCCCTGCTTCGCCCGCGCCAGACTCCTCCTCCTCCTCCTCCTCTTCCCCTCCCTCATCGCCATCCCCGCCGCTAGCGGTCTGAGTCTGAAGCTTCGCGGCAGCGGCGGCCCCCTGCTGCTCCTGCAGCAGCCGCCTCATCATCCGCGACGACATGGCGAAACGTCGCGGTTACCGCCGGAGCCTTTGGCTGACGTTACGCCACCAGCAGGTGCGGAGCACTGGGGCGTTCAGGCGAAGGCGATGGTGCCGGGAGAGCCGCTGCACACGATGGGAGACGCGCGAGGCTACGCGGATGACACGTTCACCGCTCTGTGACTTTCCAGCGAATTTGTGGTGTGGAGAGGAGACAGTGCTGCTCCCGTACGAGAGAGCGCAGTAAACCTTTTCGGGCTGTTACGTACGAACCACAACCGTCATCGGTTGGTGAGTGCACTGATCGATTTCTTTTGCCACGGTCCGGCAAGATGTAGTGGACGCTCGAACGGCTGGGTCTCTGATCGGCGGCGAACAGAGTCCGGGTGTTTTGTTCATGGATGTGCATTCGACCACCTGGCGAAACGCCACCGATCTCTCTTCGATTTTCTGGAGCGTCCGAGGCAGCTGCGAGCAAGCACGATCTCCACAAGCTGTGGCAGGAGAACGGTCCCCAAAACGGACGAAGCTGCCTACAAATATTGTTTGGGCCAAAAAGCTTGGATACCCTCACCGCGCGCACTATTAGGATGGGGAACCCACAGGATGAAACATTCAAACAACATACCCGGATTACTGAAAACAAAAACCAGGTTACCCATTAATATTATGTCTGGTCACGGCGTACCCGGACCTCGACTATTAGCAATGGCAACCGAGCACGCCGTTGCTGTTTTTTAAGTGGGTATGCCCTATATATTTTTCTTTTTTGGTGCTCATTATTTCATTTTATAAATAATTCCACAGGTTCGGGTATTGGACTGGATTCATTAAGTTCTAACATAATGAAAAATGTAACAATGTCGTTTAAATGTTTGTGGTGTACGATTTTGCTCTCGTTTTGAAGGGGGGTAATCGGTTTTTTCTACGAGTATGACACACTCTCGCGTACTTGACATCGGTGTTCCGTATGAGGGTCGTGTTTGGTTGAGCACGAATAAAAATCTAGTTTATGTATGCGGCAATATGCCCGATATATCCGCACAAGCGTCATCATAAATCTGAGATCTATCCTTGAGTTGAATATTAACCACGCCACATCCCAAAAGTTATAAAAAGAAAAATACGTCATACCCATTGCATGGCCATGCCCGATCGGAAATGTGACAAGCCCCTCGTCGCGAGAATCGCAATCTAGCGATGAGCCTTTTTTTTTTACTCGCAAACCCCCATTTGCGAATTTAGGGTTTCTATGTTTGCGCATGCGACGCCTGCGCAAACATAAAACCCTACGTCCGCGAATGGGGGTTGCCGAGTCCAAAAAAAAAGGCTCATCGCTCAATCGCGATCTAGCGAAAACGTCTTTTTCAAATAAAGGAAAAAAGGAAACAAAACCTACTTTCTTACGTGCAAACCGCTTTCAAACCCTACCCCAGATTACACTAGGGGTTTTAGGGCTTTGTTTTTGCGTAGGCTCCTGTTAGGCCCCCCGGTAGCATGGCCCAGAAGGTTCCCTTTGAACGCATGGGGTGTTTCGGACCCCCCCCCATTCAAAACCCTCGCAAACCTTTGTGAGAAAAAATCGGAAACTCCTCTATTGAAGGGTTTTTTATTTTTCTTTCATGTCTGCTACGTCAACATGATGTCGTTAGATGGCATGCGCCATCAACATAATTTATACATTTGGATATGGCCTTTTTTTGCATGCTCGCTCGATATGCCATCAATAAAGAAGCGGGAAAATCCATAACTGGATATTTCGTGATTTTTGTGCAAAACGTGGATATGGTGATAGATACCGATAATTCGGTGGGTATATGGTCACTCCCCCATTGTGTATGGGTATACCGCTGTGAAATCTCCACCTTGTGGTATACTATTCCTAAAACACCGGTCTCAGGTATGCCGTTTTAATTTTGCTGGAGGCTGGATACACGATGCCAAATTTAAAGTGTTCTAGGCATGCTGTTCCAAAATGAGCAGGTGCGAGAACAACAATTTAAAATTTGGACATGGTGGGTATCTAGTCGCTCCGTCCGTATTTTTTACTTCTGGTGACAGGGCGGTGTTGGTATGTGTGGCTTCCACCCGTCACGAGCCACAGCCGTGGCAGCTACGGGTGTACCCGGAGCTGATGGTGAGCGGTGGCCGCATTGGAGATCGTGACGACCCGACAGGACTCCGGATCGTCCAGGGACTTATCCAGGAGCTACGACATGACAGATCCCTGATGCGGGCCCAGCTGGCGCCGGAGCACTGACGGTTGGTGGATCCAGCCACCAGCAGCTGCCAGACGATTGCCACGACGTCCCGGGTGCTTGCTGGGGTGCTCTGCAGTTTTCCTGCAGGTGCTAGAGTTTTCTCGGTGGACTGGCTCTCGAGCCCGATTTGCATGTTTTGCATTGTCCGTCAACCGATCGATGCCGGACTTGTGCGTGTGACCAGTCGTAGCGTCCGGCTCGAGATTCTGCATCTCTAGGTTCAGACGGTGTTGCGTTTGGATGCCTGTGCGCAGAGTTGCGGCCAAAANTTTGAGTTTCCTGACACTCTGTTCGTGTCCCAACCCAGACCCTTGCAGTTTTGTCTCTAACTTGTGACTGTTGTCACACGCTGACCTGGCGCTGACGCCTAGCGTCGCGGCAAGTGGTTAGGAAGGTTCTAGGAAATTTCCCATGGTATCAGAGCAAACGAGCCACAGCTCGTAGTGTTGTGCAGCAGAGACGCAGCAGCAGCAGTAGTGAGTGGCAGCAGCGGCAGTCACCCACAGCAGCAGCAGCAGCAGATCCCGGGTGGACCCACCACGACTACGTTGCAGCGGAGCAGTGGAGGTAGCAAAGACGATAGCGGCTACGGGTGGCAGCCCCCGCAGCAGCAGCACCGGGTGGCAGCAGCAGCACCGGGTGGCAGCAGCAGCACAGGGTGGCAGCAGCAGCCGTGTCTGGCTATCGGTGTGTACAAAAAAAAAAAAGGGGAAGCAGCTCGCACCAACAGCTTGGTGTTGTAGCAGCATTCGCAGCAGTAGCAGCAGGCAGCAGCCGCAGCAGTAGCCGTAGCGGCAGCATCAGCAGGCGGCTGGGAGCAGCAGCACCAGGCGGCAGCAAGCAGCAGCAGCAGCAGCAAGCAGCGAATTAGTAAGCAGCAGCAGCAGCAGCAGCCGGCAGCAAGCAGCAGGAGCAGGCGGCTGCGAGCAGCAGCAGCAGGCGGCAGCAAGCAAAAGCAGCAGCAGCGGCAAGCAGCTGCAGCAGCAGCAGCGTGCAGTAGGCGCAGCGGGAGCAGCAGCAGCAGCGGCGGCGCCGGCGGGCAGCTGCAGCGTGTAGCTGCACGTGCTCACGCGGGCTGCAATAGCAGCAGCAGCCTGCGCAGCAGTGGCAGCCGCAGCAGCAACAGCCACTGCTGCTGCTTGCTCGTCACGCGAAGCTGCACTGCAGCTTCGCGTTGCGAGCAAGCAGCACGAGGCTGCTTGCTCGCAGCGAGCGAGCTCGCCGAGCGAGCTCGCTCGACAGGCTCGCCGAGCGAGCTCGCTCGACGGGCTCGCTCGAAGCGAGGGTCGAGCCAGACCTGAAAAAAAAAAAAGAGGAGAAGAGAGGGGGTGAGGTGTCCCCGGGCTGGGCACCCCTGAACAACCCCAAAGGGGGCACCCGTGAAGGAGGCACCTGGAAAAAAAATGCCCTTTACTCTTTTTTTTTTCTTTTTTTGTCACCTTTTAAGTGTGGCCTAAGGCCACCACCGTCGGCTGACGAGGGGAACCGCAGTAGCAGCAGCCGCCGCGAGAGTCGTAGTAGCAGCAGCAACAGCGAAGGTGGCTTGAGACCACAGCCGTTGGCTGACGACGGCACCCGATGTAACATCAGAAGCACCGAAGGCGACCTGAGGTCGCACAGCAGCTCACCACCAACGTCGTGGTGGCCGTCCTCGTGACGGCATCGCAGCACACCTGAGAGACTGTGCTTCGATCGCTCACCTCCCCTTGTGGCCTTGTGCCAGTGGGAGCGAGTGTCCCAGACACTCACCCACACCACACTCTAGAGATGGGCACGTTGGCGTCGCAGGGAGTGCAGCCGGCGCCGTGGATGGCACCGGCTCAGCATACGTGGCAGATGTCGCGTCCACAGTGGCAGTTCCAGCCGTGGCACACGTCTCAGGCGTCCAACGGCTTTGCCTGCTACTTCTGCTGCGACCGACACCACGGCTGGCGCAAGTGTCGCCAGCGTCCTGCTGGGTGGCGATCGCCTTGGTTACGGTCCCGCCCTACTCCACCATCCGCCTCCGATACATCAGCTCATACATGAGCTGATGTATGGGCTGAAGCCCCTCAGTGGAGCTATGGCGGTGGTGTACGCCAAGCTACAGGGTCTGAAGCGCATGGTGCAACAGCTCATAGACCATGTGATCTCTGAGCGGGATGTTGTCACCGTGCCACTTCACACACAATCGTCTTCCTTCTCGCCATCCTCACCTCCGTCGGTGTCATCACCTGACGGTGCCACGCCTCCCGACCTTAGCTCTACATCTGACACCCTACGCTCTGTGCTAGAGGCAGTTGGAGTCATCCCGACCAGTGACCCCTCCACTTCTGGGGTAGTCTCTTCGGCTCGCCATCGTTGTTTTCGGACTCTGCACGCGAGGCGACGGATAGCAAGTTTGTCGAGACGTGTGCAGGAGGCAGCAGCAGACGCAGCAGCGGCAGACGTCACCACGGAGCTAACTCCCTCCTCCCCAGTTGCAAAGTTGGCGCGGCACCCCTTCGCAGCTTCTACCGGTGCGTCGGTCGAGGGGGGGATGGAGTGTCCGTCGACGACCACCGGCGAGTGCATGAGGGATGCGACAGACAGTGCTTCACGACAGGGCGCTCTCAGTGAGGACGAGCCATCCGACGAGTGGTCCGACGTGGATTCGGAGACGGACGAGTGGTCTGACGCGCAGTTGGAGGCAGACATGGAGATGGAGACTACAGTTGACGTAGCAGAGACCACAGAGGCAGGTGGGGCAGTACTTGTGGATGAGGCAGTAGTAGCAGTAGCGGTGTCAGCCGGCACATGNGTGACGAGATCCCCTCGTCTCCTATCCACGGATTGGTCTGCCGAGTCCCCACAGCTCCTGCCGAGGTGCCAGTCGTGGGGGGGGAGGTGTGTCCGCTGACGACCGCGGCGGAGCTCGGCATTGGTGATGCGACTGCTCTACAGCGCAGGATGATTGAGGCGGATGACGCTACACAGCAGACTAAGCTAGCGGAGAGTTTAGCAGGGGGAGACATTTGCTGTGACGGAGACTCTTCGTCAGAGGAGGATTGGTCCGATGCTGAGTCAGAGTCGAGGATGGAGTTGGTGATCGTTGATGTTTTGGCGGATGACGTGACGACGGCCGATACCGGAGCTGCGCCCGACGATGCGCACGCTCCTGCATTAGCTGGTGTGGAGGCAGCTGCCATGGTGCCAGGAGCAGCAGCAGGAGGAGCAGGTGATACAGATGTTGATGCTTGGCCCACAGCAGACGCGCAGGTGGTTCTGGCAGATAGTGCTGGGCAGCAAGAGGAGGTGACTGACTGCCAGGACGAGGCAGACCTCCTCGGTGAGGACCAGTCGTCCGTCGTGGAGCGGTCGGATGTAGGGTCGGAGGCAGACATAGAGGCCCAGTGCGCTGCCGTTCTTGCATTAGCCGCGGCTAGAGCACGCGATAGCCTCTCGATGAGAGCAGACGTCCGTGTGTGCGACATGGAGGATGCAGAGCGAGCTGCAGACATCCGACACCTCGCTACCCTCACCGGTGCCGTTGACACCACAGCGGCTCCAGCCGATGACATAGCTACGCTCGACCGAGCTACAGTTCCTGTACCCGAGCGCCTACGCTCCACGGTCGATGAGCATGAGGCAGTGGTGGCTCGAGCGGAGGCGCACGTGCAGAGTCTCATGGCCGAGCTCCGAGACGCCAGCAGCCGTTGGTGCACTACAGATGCTTCTACACGACAGGTTGCTGAGATGTGCATGGAGGATGTGCACACCCGTCTCGAGGCTGCGGAGTGGTCCCTACATGATGCACGTTGGCGACGGGCGGACGCACAGCAGCAGGTGGACGATTGGTTGTGCACCAGGGGCTTGGCGTTTCTGTAGGGTGTATGGGTTCCCGATGACAGCGACGACGCTGCAGCGGCAGATACACCGACGGATGACGACGTCTGGCCACCTGACACCCGAGTGTCGAGTGTGTCAGCAGTAGCCAGTGACTCCGCAGCACCACCCCCTTCTGGTGCAGCTGCTACGGATGCGGACGCGCTCAGTGGTGACGACCCCCTGCCAGCAGCTGGTGATCAGGCAGCAGCTGAGTCGCCTATTGGCGTGGAGAGCTTCCTACACGACGAGGAGACAAGGATGCAGGAGGCAGTGACTCGCGCCGACGCGCACATGATGGAGGTCCACCATCAGATTCATTCCGCGACTGACCGCCTGCACGCCGTAGATGCAGCCAGCCGGTCGGCTGCCGCTTCAGAACTTGTCGAGCTCCACACGCGCCTCGACGCTGCGGAGGCCGCGAGGCGATATGCATCTCAGCAGCTGGAGACCATACAAGAGGCGATTGTTTTGGAGGAGGCCCTCAGCGCTGCACCAGTCACATCAGCAGATGACGACAGTAGTGACGACTACGACAGCGATGACGATGACAGCGACGACGCCGCTCCGGGGTGAGGCTCTGTCCGAGCACATCCCACCAGCATCGTCGTCACCCTTGCTATTGTTGTGCAGGGGTATGTGGCCATGGGGGAGCCGTGCTCCCTCCTCATGGATTGTGTTGGGAGCAGCCATCAGCTTTGCTCGTACTGTCAGCCACTGCAGTCCAGGGGGAGTGTTGGTGTGTGGGTTTTGGCCTGACACTCTTGTGAGGACAGCGAGGTTGTTTGGAGTGTAGCACGATGTTGTGATTGAGGTTATGCTGGTCGAGACCCGCGCACCTGGTGAGTTCCACTGGTGTGATGTGGAGACCCATTGCCTCCGTGTGTTAGGTGTGATCCATGCATGATGTGGTCGAGACCCGCGCACCTGGTGAGTTCCACCGGTGTGATGTGGAGACTCATTGTCCCCATGTGCTATGTGTGATCCATGCATGATGTGGTCGAGACCCGGATACCCGGAGACATTTTTCGGAGTCACGCGGAGACCTTGTTTCTTTCTCTCTCTTGCATGATGTTTGACACGTGTGTGTGATTGCCTTTGTGCATGGTCGAGACCCGGGCACTTGGTGGGATGCACCATTGTCACGAGGAGACCCTGTGCTGTGGCATGCTTGATCGGTGCTTGTCATGATTGGTTTCCCGAACCATCCTGTCGTGTCTTTGCTCAGCCATTGTGGCCTTGACGGATGTGTCAGCCAGGGGGAGTGTTGGTATGTGTGGCTTCCACCCGTCACGAGCCACAACCGTGGCAGCTACGGGTGTACTCGGAGCTGATGGTGAGCGGTGGCCGCATTGGAGATCGTGACGACCCGACAGGACTCCGGATCGTCCAAGGACTTATCCAGGAGCTACGACATGACAGATCCCTGATGCGGGCCCAGTTGGCGCCGGAGCACTGACGGTTGGTGGATCCAGCCACCAGCAGCTGCCAGACGATTGCCACGACGTCCCGGGTGCTTGCTGGGGTGCTCTGCAGTTTTTCTGCAGGTGCTAGAGTTTTCTCGGTGGACTGGCTCTCGAGCCCGATTTGCATGTTTTGCATTGTCCGTCCACCGATCGATGCCGGACTTGTGCGTGTGACCAGTCGTAGCGTCCGGCTCGAGATTNTGCATCTCTAGGTTCAGACGGTGTTGCGTTTGGATGCCTGTGCGCAGAGTTGCGGCCAAAACAGTGGTTTTGAGCCGGTTTTAGGACAAACTGACACTGCCGCGTGCGTCACCCGCCGTGTGCCGCGGCAGGTATTTATGCTGTGTGCTTGTCAGTTGTCATTTCTCTCTGCAATTATATTCAGTTTGAGTTTCCTGACACTCTGTTCGTGTCCCAACCCAGACCCTTGCAGTTTTGTCTCTAACTTGTGACTGTTGTCACACGCTGACCTGGCGCTGACGCCTAGCGTCGCGGCAAGTGGTTAGGAAGGTTCTAGGAAATTTCTCAGGCGGATTTGCAATTTGCCCCTATTCTCGTTGGTCCATTGGTGCGTTGCCCCAATTTAGAGGATTATCACGTCGCCCCCGTTTTCGAAACATACCACCAGGTCACCTCTACTTTTTGTGCCCCGGGGACTTCTCGCCAGAACGTCCAGTAGAGATGAAATATTATCAACGTCCTGCCCCCAGTTCAAAACTAGGGGCAGAGTGACGATAATATTTTGTATAACACATTACTAGAAACCACTTAAAAAAATCTATCGCGTACATCATTCCCAACGCCGTGTCCGCCATGTCCCTCTTCTAGAATTATCTAAGTTCATTACTGATTTGTTGACGTCTTACGTGTTGCACGTTCAATGTAGTTCATACCTGTGCAGAGTAGCTTGTGTTCCGGGCCCGGGATGTTTACAACACAGGTTTATCGAGCTTCCTCGTAGGTTCCGAGTATTGAATCCTGTGTTGCCTCCTCGATTCGTGTCGATTCATTCACAACCTCTGAACTTCGATGTTATCATGATACGGTGCAAGGGTAATGGCGGAAAACTTGGCCAACTGGGCCAAAACCGCGGTGCTTGAGGGTCTCCGACCTTCAAGTCATCCCGTTTTCCCGCCCACAACCCAGGGGATCACGTCCGAGCCACGTGGAGCGAGACTCGCTACATCCCTCAAACCTAGGAATGAGTTGTCCGCCGCATCAACACGTGGGATTTAAAACCCTGACGCTCTGATACCAGTGCAACGATACTGGAAGAAATATTGGCCAACTGGGCCAAAACCGTGGTACTTGAGGGTCTCTGACCCTCAAGTCATCTCGTTTTCACGCCCACAGCCCAGGGGACCACGTCCGAGCCACGTGCAACAAGACTCACTACATGCAGTTTCATCTTGATTTTATGGACGTTGTGACCATATAGGTATCCCTCATTTCAGAGAACAAGTCTGCTTACCCCCTACCTCGGAACAATATGTCTCCCTCTCCCCTACCGCGGAACAATAAACAAAATACCCATGTCGTTCGTCAAAAGACAACATGCGGATGTTGCATGGATGCGGTGTTGACACGTGGACGTCACCGTTTTTGGCTCAAATTCACAAAATCATTTACGGATAGTTTGGTAAATTGTGAGATATTAGCACTGTGATATGTGATATACAACGATGCTACATCGATACACAAATGCGTTTGCTATCACAAATGATGTCACCCTAGTTCGAGTGGGGAACCCTGGGATAAGAAGACCACGGCGTTCGCCTGTGTTTCTCCACATTTTCTAGTTACCATCAAGTATCGCAATAAGACGAGTGATCAAGTTGCAAAGATAACGAGAAGGGAATACCAGGTTTCATGTAGGGTTTGCACTGCCAATGAGGAAGCTAAGACTCAAGGTTTTTGAAAAGGAAAAACCAGCTTTTTGTGGAGAGAGTATCACCAGTCTTTGGAGACCGTGCCCATCTTCGTTCCAAGCTCTCTTCGGTCGGGGTTCTGTCCAGTCACAATATCTAGGGAAACCATGGCGGACGCGGTTGAAACTGCAATCACACGATGATTCATTTATGTATATCATGCAAGAATAAAAAAAACATGGGTTGGGCGTGATGTAGGTGATTTTCACATCAGGGAAGGAATCTGAGTCGTAAAGTGTAAACATCGTGTATCGATTTGGGGGTTGGTTTGTTAGTTTTGTGATGGAGATCTAACCAACAGCGAGCTTAGATTTCCTGGTCGGTGACTTTGTCTTGTTGTTCCTTCATACCCCCATTATTGCCTGACATTAATATCCTGCAATGCGCAAGAGTTGACAGAACTATCCCTTGTGAAGGGATTTATGATTTTTCAGAAGTGGTTTGCTTGGAGTGTGCATGGGGGGTCCGAGACTCCCCATGCGTTGAAAGGGAACCTGTTGGGCCCCGCTACTGTGGGGCCCAACAGGTGTCCACGCAAAAATAAGATCCTAAAACTGTGTGTGTAATTATGGGATAGGTTTGTGTATGGTTTATATGTCTAACATGGGTAAATCATCAAATAAAATGAAAAAAAAAACAAAGGGGGAACTTTTATTTCCCCGTTCTTCAAGCGCCAGGAAATCCGGCCGACGGCCGGAAACCCCGGCACATTGGCGCTCGAAGACTCCCCCCCCCGCCCCCCACCCCTGCAGGCCTCTTTCCAACCACTCGGTCGCAACCCTCAATCGCAAGGGCCTTGATCGGCGGACGGGTAAGTGGGCTGGTGGGCTGCAAGGGGGGGGGGGGGGG